>PNEQ01121367.1:0-46620 GCA_003012365.1 Medauroidea extradentata | reverse complement strand
CACCAACTCCAGAACCCCACCAACTCCAGAACCCCACCAACTCCAGAACCCCACCAACTCCAGAACCCCACCTATCTCAGAACCCCACCAACCTCAGAATCACACCAACTCCAGAACCCCACCAACTCCAGAAACATAAGAACTCCAAAACTTTAATTCCAGAACTCCTCGGTTGGGGGAATACTCTCCTTATATACTCGCAGGGCAATACTCCCACTGTGACCAGTCAGATGTCAAAAAAGGTTTTGAAACAATTTGGAAGTAAACTTTTCATTGTCCTTCACGTGCGGTACTAATGAATATATCACAAAACTCATGAAACTACATTAAATATTTTAAAACACATATCATTCTTCTATTGAGATTTTAAAAAATTAATAATTACCAACCTTCATTAAAACTTAAGTATAGATAGTATTTCTCATCCATATAGCTGGAGAAATATATTTTTTACAAATAACGAAAGTAATAATATTTTGTACTATACAGGTTGAGGCACATAAACTGTTACAGAGCAATAGCACTCAAACTAGTGATCATATCCACAAAAGTTACAGACAAAAGTTTCAGTGTTCGAGAAGGCCGTCATATTAGGCCACCCTATCGGTGGAGATGCTGAAGTTACATCAAGGTCAATCCCACTTTGTTAAATGGAACCATGTATCTTTTTTTATTACATTAGTACAAATTTGACAACATATTCAGCTACCTACAACACAAGGTCATTTAGTCACGCACCCAAAAATATCAGTTAGTCACGCATTACCTTCTAATGTGAGTACATCGGATAGTGAAAATAAACAATTTTCAAGAATCGCTTTATATGTTGATAGGAATGCCATAAAAATTACAGAAACGCCCAGGATTTGTATGCGGCTTGTTATCCGATTAGGCAACCAAAATCGCGCATGGTTTTAAAGTGATTGGCTGACCATTTCTGTCACTTCGGTACAGTGAAACAAATACGAGTCAGACGTCGACCAATTGTGAATGAAAACAATGCGGCAGCTATCGTAGCTTTTGCTGCACTAAATCCACAAGCAAGCAGCAGGCAAATGGAAAGAGAGAGTGGAATTAGTCAGCGATCCGTATTAAGAATCTTCCATCCGTATCGTATGCCATTACATCAGGATTTGTACGGCAATGATTTCTTGAATCGCTACAATTTCTGTAATTGGATTCATAGACAAATACGCACAGATGTCTCCTTTTTGAGTTACGTGCTCTTTTCTGATGAATCGTACTTCACAAATATGGGAAATGTGAATAGGCATAACATGCATTATTGGGCAAATGAGAATCCTCGATGGATGAGAACTGCACAATTTCAACATCCGTGGTCATTTAAATGTAGGAGCTGCATTGTCAACGATCACGTCATTGGTCCATTTTTTTTAAGGTCACTTGACTGAGTAAGTTTACGCACACTTTCTGCACAACATACTACCTCAATTACTGGAAGATGTGCCTTTGCATGTTCGCATGAACATGTGGATGCAACACAACAGTGCACCATCACATTATGCTCTGTGTTCACAAGAGATGAATGAGATTTTTTGCAACAAGTGGATAGGACGAGGCGGCCCTGTAGCTTGGCCACCTAATTCGCCAGATTTGACACCAATAGATTACTTTTTATGGGGTTTTTTCATAAAAAACAGTAGCACCTACCACGCCTAACGACATGAAAGAAAGAATACGCCGAGCATGTACCTAAATTACATAACAAATATTGGCTGATGTTCGAGGGTCTTTTCATCAGCGAATCAACAAGTGCTTACAAGTCGAGGGTCATCACTTCGAGCATCTTCTGTAGGTAGACCTAAACCAAGGTTAGAGGATCCTTTGAAGGCATGACTAAATGGCTGTGTTGTAGGTCACTACATTTGTCGTCAAATTGGAACTAATGTCATCGAAAAAAATATACACTGTTCCATTTAACAAAGTGGAGTTGATCTTTATGTAGTTTCAGGGCCACCACCGATAAAAAATTGGGTGGCCTAGTATGATGCCCATCTCGAACATTGAAACTTTTGGCAGAAACATTTGTGAATGTGATCACTAGTTTGAATGCCATTGCCCTTTAACACTTTATGTGCCTCACCCTGACTATACATATTTTCACACTTGAATTGGTATCAGAGTGGTCACCAGTGTTCACAGTGAAATGCCCACTACATGAAAATGCTTTATCTGTAAACAGTTGGTATAAGTTGGAGGGGGAAATCCGTAAACGTACAATCACTGCCTCACAAAGGACATGTAATGTCCAGATATGATTTGTACATTATAATGTAAACATTTAACGTTAATTATTCTGTATACTTAGTTTCATTATAAGTGTGGTTAAATTTGAAGTTTTAATCATGTGTCATAACATGAACAGGAAAGCCGATAGATTACCGAAGAAGCCAGAAGTCTTGGTTCTACGGAGTTAAAACTTATTTAATAAATATATTCAATCTGCAATTGCCCTGACGTCCAGTGACAAGTCTCCTCCCTAGCTTCGTCTCAAGTCCCCAACATCTCTTATGCCCCCTCTTGAACGGCCCAGCATTCCTCTCCATCACTGATTACCTGGCAAATCTTTCCACTCCCTCACCTTTGTCACCAGCACGGTATTGACTGTATTTCCTTCTCTGTCCACACTCTCTGACCTTCACACTGTTGTCTCTTCTAAACACCCTCCTCCATTCTCATTTCTCATTTGACACCCTAAACAGTCTGACTAGTCTCTCAGCCCGTCTCCTGTCCTTCAGGAAGTGTCACCCCATTTCCTTCAACATCAGAGATCGCCATTTCATCCTCGTTGATCCATGTCGTCTCCACTTACACTGCCCTTCTCTGCACCCTCTCCAGTTCCCTCACCATCACTTCCAATGTGTGGGTCTCATACTGCAGCAGCACATTCCAGCATTGGCCTGACCATTGTGTCATATGCCTTCTTCTTACCTCAAAGCTGACTCTTTAGAATTCTTCCCAGCATACCTAGAGCCTTCCTTCCTTTAGAAATTACTCTTTGCACTTCTTTTGTCCATCCAAGATCTCTTTGTAGCACAATCCCTAAGTACTTGTTCTCAGAGGCCTTACAACTGCATCAATAAAAATTGCTCCATGCTAGTCTACTGTACATTACTTAAGTTCAACATGTAAAAACGTAAAATAAAGTGACATGCTAATAATGAAAAAGTACAAATATATATTACTCTGTATGTATTATGTCTTTGAAAATTATGTAATTTGTAAACACATTATAGTTTATTATAAAACTCTTATAAAAAATAATAGAAACTATTACAACTACCGTATTTTCCGGCATAAAAGACAAATGTTTTTACATATTTTTGGCCTTAAAAATTGCTACTCGTCTTATATGAAGGTGCAAAAATTTTTGGTAACCTAAAAATCATTTGAAAGCTAAGCTGTAAGCTGTGGTGTTGTATGATGTTTCAAGGAATTGCGTTTTTCGTCACACATGAAAACAAGTGCCTCGCTTTATTAATAAACTTTACAGTACAAAATTTTGATGAGCGCCATATTCATAACAAAGGAAACTTTTACCTCACAGCGATCGACGTAGCTGGAATGCATGCCCAGATCCTTTGTTTCGCCAGCCCACAACTCTCAGGCGGAGAAAACAAGGATCTAGGTAACGCGTGCTTAGATCATTTGTCTCACCAGCACAAAACTCACGGGCGGAGAAAACAAGAATCTAGGTACTGTACCACACATTCATGTATCTACTGTCTAGTGCTTGGCTGGCAGGCGACAACAGCGCACAGAAATGTGATGACTTACAAGCAGCTGTTGTAGCCCAGTGTTGCCATGCACCGCACGGCTTGCACCAGTCCGGCGTTGCCAAATAACGCACAGCTGCTGGCAAATGACGATGTCGTCAGCCACATGTGCCGCTGCCCTACATTTCCTTGGCTCTTGGGCGCCCGGAGGGCAGTAGTAGCCAATCTTATTCATTTATGTGTCTCCTATGATGTTTATATATTGGTAATAAATGCATTAAAATTATTTAAACTAAATTTTTAATATTTCTGGCAAAGAAAAAAAACTTTTCTGTCGGGAATTTCAAAATCAATAATATATATTTTTCAAGATTTTGTACATTCAAAACCATTTCTTGTCTCATATGCGCAGTCGTCCTATATGCCGGCAAATACATTATGTATCGTACAGCAAGATTCGATTCAAAACAAGTATCAAACATACAAATTATCAACAACCAGTAAACAAATCCTGTTAATGAGCTCCCGACCACGTTATCCAGTTATTGATGATGAGAGTTGATTTGGTAACCAAGAGATTACAACAGGGTCAACAGGAGTGCATAAATGCTTCATTGTAACCAATCAAACAGCGGAAATATATGTAGCAGGTGGTTTGCTTGCAGGCAGCAACAGCGCGCCAGACAGCTGGGCGACAGGGTGGTGTGACATAGTAGAGGAAGGGGGGAAGGGCACCTGGCAAGTCCGTGAGGAGACTTAAACAGGAGATGCGCCACAGCGCGTCACACCTATAACGTATGTATAGAAGTCTAGTTCTATAATCTACTTGCCCCTCCTGAAAACATCATTTTTACTGTTTAAACTGCCACAGAAAAATAATGCTCATACGAAACTTGAATTACATAGTCTGGTTTCTCTCAACAATGAAACATGACTTTCACACATTTTAGAAAACAATAAGTTTTTGAAACTGGACTTTCGGATGACAATACAAATGCACAGGTCGGCCATATTAAATTCTGGTTATTTTGAACAAGCAATGGTTCCTTTAATGTAAAATAAAAAATAAATCACAATTGTGCCACAAGCAACACAAAAAACATAACCTAAATTTGATTTGTAGTACCAATATATTCCCTATCACATTTTGAACCAAAAAAAAGAAATCCCTTTGTATAGAGGGATGTAGTTATAAAATCTGCACTGATAAAAAATAACGTGTGAATCACCAATTTAACACCTGGTCCCCAATTAAATATTGCAACCTGCTATTTGCACTGATGCAGCTCAAGAGCAAGTTAAACGGATCTTCTATGGCATTACATAAGTATATATTCCAAATGCAATGCAACCAAACATAACGCAGTGCAAATTTTACGTTGCACCATTAAAAGTGATAATCGGCCGCCTGTTCTTAATTTAAAATAAACATACAATCCAATGTCGTTAAGATGCACTGTCTCTAATTGAAAATAATAATGAGAACACGAATATCCAAAACTTGTTGACTAAACTGTTAAAAGTTTTTTTTTTTTGCAGCATAGTCATCAGTTTCTTGTAAAGAAATCATCTTTTAAAGTATGGTATGTGTTAAACACACATGTAACTACAGTTTAAAGCAATCATGATCTTGCCCTCTATTCAGAACTATTGCTACAATCTTATAAATAACTTGCATATCACTGCATTCTACACAAGGAAGTGTTAATGTCTAGGCCTCTTAGGCAGAGTCTGTGATACATAAACCACCTGCCCATTGCAGGCTCTTAATTGGGAAAATTTTACAATTAACTCGTAAACTAACATTTTAGAGCTAGTGTAACTATAAAAAAGGTGTATTTTATTTAATATATAAATATGGCATCACAGTGCTTAGATAAAAACATTTCCTTTTATCTAATTAAAGATATTACTTTATTTTTATTACATTTAATTTATGTGACAATGTATTTAGAAGTAGGGTACTGTATTTATCATTCATTGCAATGTCCCTCAGCTCACCAAAGTTTCGGTACAATCAGATGAATGGTATAGGAAAGCATACGTTACAGACAGATGTATGCATATACATATATACATATAATGCACGCACACACACATATATACTCATGTAGTGGCTACTTTACCTGGAGGTCCTCTGTCTTGATGACGGACACCAGCTCTTGTTTCTGAACCAAAGGCATCAGCTCCAACGATGTCTCTCCATCCTCCTCCTACAAGCAATCACAGCTGTCGACTTCTATTGGTGCTTTCAACAATCACTTAAAAGTTATTCATGATAATTATAAATTTAACCTGCAATTGTTTTAGCTGTAAAATCTACAGAAAGAAAAAGTTACCTATATATAAGTACACCCCTCCCTGAGAACAACTCTAGTTGTTTCAATTGCTGCAACTTTGAACACGACAGAATACGTCTAACAAAACAACTGCTGACATCTTTCTAACGTAATGGATTTTGATAGCAAAATTGCTTCCATTCAAATTATTTAATTTTGACTTGTTAGATTATACGCTGCATTTTGACTTGTGCTTCAGATTGGCCATACTGATGACATTACACGAGAGAAAGTTGTGGCCGCCATTATCAGAAGCCCCCAGCAACTCCAGTCATCAGTGCCTAAAAACTTTCACTGTGATTCGTGATAATGAAGGATGGCTTAAATTAATACAGAAGTTATCTCATTTCTTCAGTAACACATTACTACTGTACTTGGACAATGAGCATGTGGAAACGTGGACTTTCATTTCTGGACAAACTGGCAAAATAGTGGCACTCTCGAATCAGATTTTCTCTGTCAACTTGCTCTGATTAACTGACATTGACATACTGTAATCACTGAACATTTGGCCCTCCAATGACTGATTCATGAACATGCATCTATATGAAGTGAAGGTTATGACAAAGTATCATTTTATTAATTTTTATATCATGTAACGGTAGAATAATTATTAGTTCATTCATACTGCAAAATTTGATTATTCACTTCAAGATATTTAATCAATATCTAATGAATCTGTGCTGCTCTCCATGTTTTATGAGAGCAACTAATTGTATATTTGTGTGTGTAGTGATATCTAATCTCGAGTGCTGCAGACAGAGTCAATATTGTTTAGGTTCATCTATCTGTGTATGGACGTACATTTGCAATTACGTCAACTAAAGGGCCATATTCATTAATGATTTACCCAGGCACTTTGCTTACAGTAAATACCACACGTATGCGGATGATGTACAACTTTATGTATCTGGACGCACAAATAATGTAAATATTGTGTACAAATGCATGAACCTAGATTTGCAAACAGCATCTGATTGGGCATAAAGAAATGGGCTTATTATCAATTCCAATAAAAAGCAGTGCATACTGATAGGCTCCACAGTGCTGTTGTCAAATATAAAAAAAAAGACACCATACAATGTGTTGATACACAAGTAAATTTCATCACAGTTGTTAAAAATTTACGCATCTTGTTTGATGAAAGTCTTACTTAAAAAAATTGTATTACCTCAATTCGTAAGAAAATTAATTTTACCTGTCATGCAATAAAATGCCTTAAGAAACTCCTTCCTACTAAAATTAAATTAAATCTTGTTCAAATTCTAATTATATCCTTCTTTGATTATTGCGATGTTATCTCCAGTGATATCCCTGATCAACTTGTGATATGCTTACAGTGTTTGCAAAACACGTGTATATGCCTAGTATGCAACATTAAACCTAGAGACCACGCAAGTCATTTCTACAACCAAGCTTCCTGGCTGAAACTTAATGAAACATAATCTCTTCATTCTCTAACATTACTACACAACATTCTTAATGCCACTATACCACTCTGTCTATCTGACCGCTTTTCTTACTTACATTCCTTGCACGATGTCAACACCAGATCAAAAAATGGCAACAAGCTTTTGATTTTGAGTCACAAAACAAAATTCTCTGTTGAATTATTTACTGTGTCTGCAATACGACTGTGGAATGAGATCACAAATGTCCACTTTTATGTATGTATGTTAATATTGCATTGGTCTGCTATTTATACGGTTATTTAAAAGGCCTAACATTAATAGTTATTATTACTACTAAATTAAGTTTTCGATAATCTAACAAATTATTTGTAAGCTATCATTATTCACTTACAGTTCCACACTGTATCTTACATTTAATTAATTTTTCTGTTACTTTGTTATCTATGTATTAATTATTTATTGTTTCATCTACTTGTGCACTTTGTACTTAATCTTATTTGTAACCATATTGATTTATATTAGGCCTATAATATTTTTTTCGGTTTCATAGTTCAGATAGTTTTTATCAACCAGTTTTTCATCTACTGTACATTTAATACGTAGTGCTCAAAATCAGCAACGATGGATTCAAAATTGTAACTCCAACAGTAAGAATTTCAAACCCTTTATTAATAAAAAACTAAATGTAAAAAAAATTCTAGCAATAATTACTTTAATTTACCGGCACTGCAAATGAGAAACCCATAACTGTTATATGTGAAAAGCAATGTACATGTCCTGCGATTAGTACTCATATATAATGTTTGTAGATTTGTGTTAGTTTTGTGTTGAGACAATATTGTGTACTATTCATGTTTGTGTACCTTCCATATTTCATATTTGTAGTTGTGTAGTTATGTATTTGTATGTCTCTCCCTGTTATTGGCCTTGGCTCTTAGGAATCACAATAAATCACAAATTTATTATTTAATAATAGTAATTATTATTATTGTTATCATCATCCCGTAGATAGTATTATCTGCTCAACAAACAAAACTCTTGGTTTAGTAAAATTTTTAACTACAACAGCTAAGAGATCTGATTCTATATTACGTTTACTTAACTCCTTAATTAGAAGTAGGCTAGAATAATCTAGAACTCCAATACTAAATCAGATTGCAATAGTATAGAGAACATACAAAAAAATTACTATAATTTCAACCTAATATTCCGTATTGGCTTAACTTCGATAACAATTATGTTTTACATGACCGAAACTTATCTCCCTTAGAAGGAAAGCTCTTCATGCAGATTTCTAAGCTAAAATTGTTTCAGTAATGCACATAAATGATTTGAAGTATTAAAATAATGTAGGTATAAAAATTCCTCATTTCAGCAAACATAGAAATGTTTTTTTTTTTTTTTTTTTTTTTTTTGTTAAGACAAATAAACATGATACTATATCTATGTATGTGAGTTAAAAATTACAATTATTTCTCTTCATATCTTGATACTTTCATTGGACAAAACATTCTGTCAAATGTTTACCTGAGAAATTCAAATGAAACAATGTTTCGTGACCAGTAGTAAAAGGATATGAAATGCTAGGTATGGTGTTTTTTTTTTTTTTTGCCTCAGACATGTTTTAATTAAGTTATCTTTTTTCCTGCTTTTTTTTTCCCTATTTTTCTTGTTCTTTTTTGTCTGTATTATTATGTGTTATTTTCAGTGTACAACTGTTATAGGCTTCGACTGTTGTTGTATACTCTAAACCATAAATAAATGTATTATAATTATATTATATTTATTAGATAGTAAACTCTATTTTTATCTTCATGTTGATAATTTAATCTCTAATGCACATTGAACTTTAGGGTTAGTTAAATATAGCACTAATATTTCTTCCTCGCATGATTCCTTAATAAGCTTTCACTATGCTTTGATAAGGAGCAAGCTAGATTACTGTTCTGTAATTTGGAATAGCATTACCATTACTGACTCTTATTGTACAGAGTCAATCCAATACAAATCATTTAAAACTTATCTTGATGAGATTCTCTCAACTGGTACAACCATTTAATTAAATAGATATTCTTACTGATTTTAAGACTACCACCTTTCATGCTCGTAGAATAGTCAATAATGCTCTATTTATTTTTAACTCTTTTCTATCTTCTGTCCACGCTGATCAACACTTCAATTTATTGATGATATCATTTATTCACTCAGATCTCTTGCATCATTTCCTGTAGTAGTTCACATACTGTACTTTATTTAGGTTACTTAACTAGTATTACTGGAGCTCTATCTTTGTGCCTCTTCTGTGCTTTCCCTGCAGTAGATGTGTTATCAGTCATGCACCCATTAACCTCAATATCTGTCAACTCTGCCCTTTACTTCCCTCCTCAAGCCTTTCTGACCCATCATCAAGCCTATCTGCTCTTTTACAACAGCATTCGTTATTTCCATCTTCTGACACTATCAGACTGCCAGCCCACTGAACTCTGGAAGAAATATTTGTGGCAATGTTTCCATCCCGACATACAAACTACAACGCTTCTTCCACGCTGGCCAGCCACTCAATTACAATTAGTTCCCTAGTTAACTATACCACCCCGGCTGACTCCTTCAAAAAATATATAAGATACTTTTTTCCAAGAATCCTACAAAACACGACATATTCCTGTTTCGTCAATGCTAATAGTCGGTAGTCTATAACTCAGCATGACGGCTTTTCCTCTTAAACAGTACGTCAATTCCAAAATCGTAGCAAGGAAAAAAATTTTAACTGTTTAATGCGTATAGCACTTCACATCTCGACAAAAAAATGTTACACTGTTACTAAAAATCTTCATGATTCTGAGGAATTAACAAAAGTTAAGCAAAGAAAACTGGATATATCTTGCCAAAGGAACAAAGTGTCTGTGCAATTAAATTTCCCATTCTGGTGTGCAGTTTTGGGCCTCGTTTTTCAATTACGCCCACAAATTTCATTGTCATACATATCTTGCACTGTCCAAATCCGGTCAGAAATCATAATATCACTCATTAATTCATTAAAATGTTTGAAGAACACAGATGTTATAATAATTTTTCTTTTATATATTTTTTTAACTGTGCCTCATTCATTTTAACTTCCAGTATTTCAATTTTACCAACTTAATAGTTTTGACTATAACTAATAAAATATAAAATTTACCTTTACTTTGATGTAAGATACATAAAAAGTTTTTTATTTTTATTTTATAGTAAATATTATTGCTTCACTAACACAAATACCAAAAGGTTGTAATTTGTATAAAAGAATATTAATATTTCATTTAGTTAAATTAAGTTTTACTTTGTCATTACTTAGATATGTGGTGTGCAATGTCAATGCCAATAATTGATAATGTAGCGAAACCTTAATTTCTAAAAACTGCTGTACTAACCATTGTCTCTTTGAACATTATTGTTAAATAAGACATTTCTTCCTATTTTATGGTAAAAATATATTGCTGCAGTTGTTATTCATATAATACAATGTTCCTAATTTTATAAGACCAGTGAAATAGTAAAATCATTGTTGTTACACATGTATGTTTTAAAAGTGGTTTATGTCATGTGATGTATATTACTTGTACATTCAATGTAACAATACCAACATTCCATGAACATCTACGTTCATAAACTGGATCAGCTAGTGTATATCTAAAATAAAATATTGACAGTCAAGTTGGGTGGGTACTTTAACTAGTAAATCTATACTATAAACTATAGTATTGGCACTTCAGAATAAAGTGAGCACTCGAAAGAGCTCTGCTAAAAAAAAAACTTCCATTTCCACTCTATTTGTATCTTTCCACACGTAACGGCTAAAGACTGGAAATGTCTAACCTCTCCTGACACGTCACTTGAAGTTTGCATGTGTAAGATAAATTATGCAGTTGGTAGGAATCTATACAGTTTGATTTTTTAAAAAAAAGTATATTACGCGTATAAAATACAATTATGTCAATTTCTATTGGTTTTGTTTCAGTATGGTTGTATTTAAAATGGAAAATACACACACCTATGTCGCATAATTTCGCTGTCAACCATGCAAGTAGTAAGGCAACTAGAGTAATGTAGAATTATAGCCAGTAACAGCTAGTAATTTTTTTCAAAGAATAAATTTTTAGTGTTCACTATATCCCAAACAACCTATATACGTCATTAGATTACATTATCAACACAGAGAGATGTTTATATTCATACAACTTAGCCATTTAATGTCATGCTAATAAAATGGCGGCAGGTGCGACAGGTTAACAGGAATAAACAAGGAAGGAAAACAAGCCAATGTGAGCGGTGAAAACTGTGCACAACTTGGAATGGGTGTAGCATTAAAGATACATTTGTCTTGGAGTAATTCACGACAGGGGCAGCATTAGTACGTAGTAAAGGCAGTCACCTGGCAAGAGGGCCGGAACAATGAGAGCAGCAACACTAGTACATGTTTCAAGTGAACATGTTCCCGCTACGTACGTCACTGGACTAACAAGTAGGCTTCCAGCCTGAATGAGGCGGCAGGCAGGGCGTGACTCTGTTTTATTGGCAGTGACTACACAACTACATTCAATTCATTCTTATCTTGTAGTTTAGTTTGTATCCAGATACATTTTGAGAAATAGCAGTCTTCAAATGTGTTGTAATGTACAGGGAAGTATGTATTTTTTTACAAAACTATTTCACATACAAGCTGTCTACTAGATCCAGTAAATGAAATTACTTGATTTTTCCAGGTTTTCCAGGTCTTCAAATTGAACTTTTCCAGGATGATTTTTTAAACATGACAAAGTGTCACCACACTGTAAAACATATATTTCAAAGTATAGCAAGGAGTATTTGAATAATGAAGTTTATTCTCAAAGTATTTCACATATACTTTTGCAAAAACCTGAAGCTCCCATCAATTTTGCAGCGAATTAACTTTGCATCAATTACAATTGTTTCAGATTCAATCAAATGATACAGAAATAATAACTCTGTTTACTTCACATACCTAGCACTGACTAAAAAACTGTAATATGAGTTTTCATTGTCTTTTCCAATGGCAATGCCTAAAAAGAAATATGTCTGTTGGTAAAATCTAAGCATGTGCAGTGACATGCCACGTCGCTAGGATAGTAAACTCACAAGTTGCTGCTAACTTCAATATCAGCCAAAGAAAAATTCCCTGATTTTACCCTGATTTCAAAATTTCCTGATTTTTCCACATTTTCCAGGCAAGTAGACACCCTGCACAAGAGCCCAATATGCCGAAGTACAAAAAGAAACACATTTTAGACATGGAGATGATACGCCACTGTTAAGACAGAATGCTCATTAAAAACACTGTTTCTAAGTGCTCCAAAATAGCTCAAAAAAGACTTTTCAGAGTGCAGTATTTAAAAATGTATTAACAGGATGTATGCATATGTCTCAGATAGAAAATTTGCACTGAATTTACTACAGACTTTACACCAGTAAAATTATATGGTCACAGCTTAAAGTGCCATTGTAAAAATTTACCAGCAGGATTCTTGTGCACTAGTTCAACGCTTAGCTTGTGACAAAGCAGCATTTATTTGTTTATTTTACTTATTTCAAACACGACATATTCAGCCACGTACTTCACGGTCACCCTTATAGATCGGTCACTTCTGAGCCCCTGTCATGCAGGTAGGCAGCACCTATAAGATGTTGAGAGTGTGTTATGCCAACGCCTGCTGCAACCATTGGCAGATGGTATGTTATCAGGGTGCGAGGGATGCCCTACCCACATGGTGATGGGTATTTTGACTTAAGGTCAAAGTCAGCCGTAAAGATAATCGTGATACTTTGCCGACCTGCGCTGTGTGAACGGTGCGAGTATAGGTCGACAACTCATCACAACAAGCGTGAAATAAGCCTCGACGCATGGGCGGGTGGAAGAAGTACAAAGAGGAGACCGCAAGATTAAGAGAATCAAAGAGAATCGCACCTCAAGAAAAATTTAGTTCCGCAAGTCCAGCTGTGTGTCACCGTCACAACATGGACTGGAACCACACATGCAGCTCTTCAACTGGTCTTTAGTGATAAAAGCACACAAGTCCCCATGTAAACATTCCTAGTACCTAAGATATTACTTAAACACAGATTTGCAACAACCCACACATAATGGATAATGCAGTATATACTGTACCTCAAGGTTCTCTATCTTAATGACAGGCACCAGCTCTTGTTTGATTACAATGGGTACCAACTCTTGCTTGTTTACAACGGCTACCAACTCTTGCTTGTTTACAACGGGTAACAACTCTTGCTTGATTACAACGGGTAACAACTCTTGCTTGTTTACAGTATGCACCAGCTCTTGTTTGTTTACTGTAGGCACCAACTCTTGTTTGATTATGACAGGCACCAGCTCTTGCTTGTTTACGGCAGGTACCAACTCAGGTACCATCTCCCGTTTGTTTATGTCAGGCACCAACTCCAGTTTCTTCACAATAGGCACCAGAACACGTCGTGGTGCTCGCCCATCCTCCTTCTGCAACAAACAACCACACAGCCGCACATGTAGAAAAACAAAGGCTATCGTACAATATGCAATTAGTATGGATACCCTTCTCTTGGTAGTAGAGGAGTGCTGACCTAGTTGTAACAATCCAAACTGTGTTTCCATTGCACCAGGACGTTTCAGTAGAGGCCCCAACAGTCAACGGAAACGTACAGACAGTAAATGGCAGTTTGTCAAATGTTTCATAATTTGGAAATTTCATCAGTTACGTATTTGGAGCAAACATTTATAAAACTTTCAATAATGCCACACGTTTAACAAACTCTCAATAATTCATTTGACACAAGTGTAGCACGAAGACAGATGGGACACACACTTCCGGCAGCCATCTTGGCACTCTTGCATGTGCGCAGATATACCAGTGAGGACTCGGATAGTTTTATCCCAGACACATACGAGACAACGTAAACATCACGACTGCATGACTCCTGATGAGACTCATATTAAATGTGAGTTCAAGGTAGAGTGAGGAATTTCTACATGTTCAATTCACAGAACCGCGAGGCACTTACAGCATGTGACTGCGCTAAAACTATTGCATAGTGGAATGGACTATCTTTCATGTGCATGCTCTGTGCAACACGTAGTACCGAGGGGAACATTTGTGCCACTGACTAAGAGAACGGCGAAAGAGTGAACACTATTTCCATAGCACCACCCCAACTTTTACTTCTACCAGAGTATAGGGGCAATGTGTTGGATGACTTATCAGTCTTCTTTGGGCTAATAAGCTAGCGTGGTACCAGGTACCGCAAGAGGAATGGCCTGAGAGGGCTGGTGCACAGCTGTGGGGACAAGCACGTACACAAGGAAGTTATTAGCAGAGGTTCAGCACGATAAAGCAGGAGTTCTCCTTCAGGCTATGCGGACGTTCTGCAGCTTAAAACGGCCGGGCGAGTGCTACTCAAAATTTATCAGTGGCAACAGCATAAAGAGGAGAAATGAATCATAAACAAATTATACCTGTTCAATGTATTTTCCCGACTGAGGCCCACTAACAAACACTATTGTCCATCACACACTTCATGTGATGTCTCAGCCTTATTTGCAATGCAGCTACCCGAGTCCACGGAGAGCATGGATAAACTAGGACTAACAAATCTGTGCAGTGATAAGAGTACATGAAGAGAGCAGACAGTAGCCTCAGGCTCGGGCAGAACTACAACGTTGTAATAGAACCCAAACGAAGCATCACCACCACTGCCACAATGAGAAAACACTGCCCAGTGAGAAACCAGTCAACTAGTTACTTGGGAAATGCCCAGCGAGGAAAGCGTTCTCTCGTGGACCGCCCCGCTGGCTAGTCAGTAACACAGGACCTGCTCTTCATGGACAGGCATGCAACAGGACTAGACTGCAGCATGTCGCTGTCATGGTGAATAGCCGCAACATGGCTGCCACGGTGGACACACCTTCCTGTGACCCGAGCTGGTACCTCCGGTCGACCTACTGGCTGTGTGAAGTGTCATCCATCCCTGTGTAATAAGCTCTGGGCATGGCAATGGTGACCAAGGGCATTTTGTTAAAGTGACCAGTTGACCGAAATTGTTAACTATTTCAATAACTTTTAGATTCTTACAAAATAGTTTGTTTATAGACATACATTGTGAATATTATTTTATTATAATGAAAATTTTTGTCATACTAACTTACAGAAATTAAAGAATTTACGTTGAAGCACAGTATTACTGGCTACGTCAACATTATGTATATGTATAAAAACTACAGTCAAATGTATTTGTATTTTTAAAAAAAATTGCAGGGAATTTGCAAAATATAAAATTTATTTAAAATCGAGCAATTTTATTAAGAAATATAAAAAAATCAGTCCAGATGCAAATTGCGATTTGGCTTGTCAAGCGTATACCTTCGCTCATTGCAAGCTCTTTAAAAAATAGTAACTAGTGCATATTACTACTATTTTAAAATATATTTTAACAATGAGCTTTAGTTCCGTTCAGTTAATTACTACGGGTTCTTCAAATAAACAGTACGCTCGAACTTTAAAATGTACTTCTGTTGCAAAGACAAGTGATGAATTTACACAAAACTGGATTCCAAATACTTAACAAAATTCAATTGTTCCAAACTATTTTTAAAAATTAGTGAATAATGTTACTACATAGCCAATAAAAATTTGATTCTTAAAACTGTTACATGTGTTTGATAATACAGCAATTATTTTTATCAGTTCAAAAATATACAGTTTATTCTTATAGACTACTACTATGAATTTTTTTTTTTTTTTTTCAGTTAAGATTTTAATGTGTTTTTGAGGAAGAAAGATAACACTAAATGTTTAATTTTGGCTACATCTCATTTACAAAATAAAGTTTTTAAAAATAAATGAAAAGAAGCGAGATATTTTAGTCAGCATTTAATGCTTTAACTTTCCAGTGGATTCGAAAATATTCTTTTTAATGCAAAATAATACATATATCAAAAATTCATTCTTACAGTTTTAACATTTATATTAGTGATGGTTCGAACCAATTCAATTTGAAGAGCTAGCTCCCGAGCTCATGCTCTTGACAGAGAGTCATTGAAAAGAGTCGTTCTGCTCTCGAGGCGGAGGAGCCGATGAGTCAGAGCAGCTCGCCTGTTGAGTGTGAAGGGGGTACGAGAGGGAAGGAGCGTGCGCAGAATGGATGTGCAGAGTAATACGGAGAATTGCGTTTTTCTGTCGTTAGCGAACTAATGATGAGGCGACAAGCCGAGAGCATCGAGCAGCTCACCAACTTGCGCTCATTAAACAGTAAACACTCGCGAGCGTTCGAGAGTAACTAGCAAGTTCATGCTGTTTACAGCTCACAAACAAACGAGCTGATAGAAGCTTGCTACTCTGGGCTATTATAAATATGTGCAAAAATATAACTATTTTATTATTTATTAAGAGTTTAGTTTAATTTATCACTTTGTTATTATCTATCTCTGAATTTATCCCTGTTAATATAGGTATAGTTTCTAGAAGTTCAAGGTCATGAAAAAATCAGGTTAGGGAGTCCTTTTTAGAAGCGAGTCATAGTGCTCCGATAGAATTTTCTACCGACTTGGGGGTATTCAGAAACTGACTTGTACTGATTCGCAACAGAACTTAACAGGTTGTGTGTGGTCGTTGTTCTGTTGGCTGTGACTTACGGAAATGGCAAACATTTTATATTTTTACTTAAGAACTATGGGAATGAATCATCCAGAACATTTGGGAAGTGGCAGACATTAAATCAAATACGTTGTGTTATTCATGCTGGTTTACAAGATATGGTGATCATTTCAAAATAAAAATTGTAGTTCAGCTTACTGTTATTTTAGTTTAACGACAACATAGTTGTTTGAAAAGTTTTTAAAATCACATCTGGCTAGCAAACAACTTGTGGTATACAAGATGTTACAAAAAGGTACGGCCAAACTTTCAGCAGACATTCCACACACACAAAGAAAGGAAATGTGATACAGACATACGTCCAGAAACGCTTAATTACACTGGCAGAACTCAATCCCTTACATCTCGTTAAATGTCATCGTAAATAACACTTTGTACATATAATGTCCCAAATACCCAACGGATTGGTTCTTTACAATGTACTTTACTTCCTAGGTTCACCGCCAGATGGGCCTCTTGACGGAAGGTAAACTGGACTGCACTGCTTGTGTTGACATGCCACACATTGCTGTACAGTTGTAGCATTAAGCACATTGCATCACTCGCTTAGTGTTCATCACTTACTTGTTTTGCAGGCAGTGTAATGTTTACAAATGCGTAGTTGGCAGATGCCCATTTGATGTACTTATTAGCACAGGGTAAATATCCGTGGCGCAGTACGTTTGAATCAAGACAGATTTGCACAACGAAGGTGCTCCGACAGGAAGACGTTTTAAGCAATCGATCGGCATCTTAGGGACCACGGAACATTCCAGCCTATTACTCCCGACTGGGGACGACCTAGAACGACAAGGACACCAGCAGTGGAAGAGGCCATTCTTCGTGCAGTGGACGACAACCCTACTGTCAGCGTCGGAGAAGTTGCTGCTACCCAAGGTAACGTTGATCACGTAACTGCATGGAGAGTGCTACGTGAGAACCTGCTGTATCTCTACCACGTGCAGGTGACTTGCCTCAACATGTACACTTTAATGAATGGTACATTCAACAATGTGTCAATCCTCATTTTAGTGCCAATGTGCTGTTTGCGGATGAGGCTTCATTTCAACGAGCTCTGATTGTAAATTTTCACAACTAACACGTATGGGCTTATGAGAATCCTAACGCGATTGTGGAATCACGTCATCAATACAGATTTTCTGTATTGGTGACGTCTTGATTGGGCCTCATGTACTTCCACCTAGGCTCAACGGAGCAGGTTATCATGATTTCTTACTGAATACTCTACCTGTGCTGCTAGAACATGTGCCTTTACACGTACAACTCAACATGTACTTAAAGCATGATGGAGCCCCTGCACATTTCAGTTGCATTGTTCGCACACTGCTCACTAACAGATTCGGTGACCAATGGATTGGTAGAGGTGGACCAATTCCTTGGACTCCACGCTCTCCCGACCACAACCATATGAACTTTTATTTATGGGGGCACTTGAAAGCAACCCCGGTACCAGATGCAGAGAGTCTTCTCGCCCGTATCGTGGAAGGCTGTGATTCAATACGCCATACTCCAGGGATACATCAGCGCATCAGGGATTCCATGCGGCGGAGGGTAGATGCATGTATCCTCACTCACGGAAGTCATTTTGAATATTTCATTTAAGAACGTGTGTTATGTAATGCTGGTACTGTCCGTTTCTGTGTGCTCCCAGTCGATCATTTCACGTGAGTTGAAGAGACACATTGCAGTCACAATTACCTTCCGTCACGTCGCCCACCTGGCGGTGATCCAAGGAAGTAACTTACATTCTAACAAAACATTCCATTGTGTAATTTGAACAGTGTCTGTATGAAATGTTTTTTACAGTGACATTTAACGAGATGTAAGGAATTGAGCTCTACCATGGTAACTAAGTGTTTCCAGATTTTCTTTCTTTGTGTGTGTGGAATGTTTCCTGAAAGTTTGGCCTTACATTTTTGAAACACCCTGTATTACTGTTTCGTATAAAAGGCATTAAATAGTTTTAAAACAGTTATCTTATTAACGGGAAACTCTAGCTATAAAATATTAGTAATTCTAAGATTGCCATTACATGTATATGTGCAGGCACCCTTATACTGAAATACCAATTTAGAAGCATCTTTCATTAAAATGTTCTGGTTTGTTAACCCCAAGGTTGACGGTTCAAATCTTGCTTGGAAAATATATTTTTGGTCATTTAAATTTGTTTATATTTATTTGCACAATACAAATAAGTGCAGTTTTCGCATGTTTATACATGCAGTTTCTGTGTAATGTGATTACCAAAATTACGAGAATTGTAAAGGTTTTGCAAGTAATGAACATTGTGACGTATTTTTTTATTTCTAATCTTTTTCTACATTGGCCTTTCATCTAGGCTATACCATTCCTTGGTGATATTCTGAACAAGTGGAGGCTAAATATATTGCGGAATCTACAGTAATTCCACTCGTTTTAAGAAAGCAAAGTAGTCAGGCTGATATTGGCTGGAATTAAGAATTAACTTTTTTATTAAGAACCAGAATTACTTAAGACTCATTTCCATGTACACGATTGGTGCTTACAGCAAAAATTCTTAAGTTTATAATTGTGAACGATGCTTTAAGCATCAAAAATTACGTGATAATTTAACTCCTACACTTGCAGTTTACTTATCTCCTACCCAAGGAAGTAACCATGCCAAACCACGCACAGTGACTGTGAGATCAATTACCAACTCTCGACATTGAAATATTAATTACTTGGAATGGAGGGGGCTCATGACTTGCAAGCCGCTCTGATGAATGAGTCACTCATTTTGAACGAGTCGTTTGCAAATGACCCATCACTAACTTATATATCATCACTTGTATCTGAATTTTTCTATTGCAATACACCAAACGGATTATTAGATTTTAGCCCCTAAAATATCAAATATTTTGTTGTCAAAATAAGCCAAAATAAAGCAAAATAACTTTTTGCTAGCAAATAGTACCTTATTTTAAAAAATGCTATAGCAAACTTGTATATCGTACAACTGTACAAAGTCTCAAATTTTTCAAAGCATTTGGTTAACAAATATTTGAGTTATTTGCAATTGTTTGAAATAAATTAAAAATCATATCCCAACATAAAGGGGTGACATGATGTGAATATAGAGCAACGCCGGAATAAAATGTGCAGGGGAAACAAGAGATCCCCGAGAAAACCCACCCACCAGCAGCACCATCCGGCACAATTACTACATGCAAAAATCCGGAGACCAACCCCGCCGGGAATTGAACCCGGTTCGTCCTGGTGGGAGACGAATGGTCTGACCATTCAGCCACCATGGGCCCCTTTCAAAGATACAAATATTACAACCCTTTTTACCAAAGTTTTTACATTTGTAAAACTCTAGCCGTGAACCTTGATATAACATTGTATGTTCATGTGTTTAATAAAAAGTAAATTTGTTTAGTACCACTGTCTGAATGTTTATCTTAACAATTTGCATACACAGTTACACAAGGCTGGATCTGAAAACATTTCCTATGGGAGGAAAAGTATATTCTGACACCCCACATCCACCACCCCTCCCCAATTTGTTCAAAAATTTTAGAACAGTAGTAATTCAAACCTACAGGACTTGTTGCTCCTTCAGAATGCTGTCAGGGACACATTTCTGCCCAACCACCTTAGAACTGTCTCTGCTGTTACACATAACACTGGCTATTGTTACCTTCTTTGTCTTTCGGCCAAAGCCTCGCGCCTTCGCATTTCGAGTGGGACCTGTGGCCTCAACTCTTGTCAAAAAGGCATGTCAATCTTTGTGCACACACCTCGTAACTTTGGCCCTCGTTTGAACGGTCAGTAACAAATGTATCCCGGCTTGGGACCGGCAACAG
The DNA here is from genome assembly GCA_003012365.1 of Medauroidea extradentata. Lineage (NCBI taxonomy): Eukaryota > Metazoa > Arthropoda > Insecta > Phasmatodea > Phasmatidae > Medauroidea > Medauroidea extradentata. Next base: position 25,607 of record PNEQ01121367.1, on the reverse strand, counting down.
CACCCGAAGAATGCTGGAGATTGCATTAATCTCGTAAGACAGAACGGCGTAAATATGAAAATATATTTAAACGGTTACGCGCCTACAGAAGCAGAACATCATGGGTCTTAAAACGGCCTGTAAACTGCCCTTATAGGGAAAACGTTAAAAAACACTAAAATAATTTTTTTGTATGAAAAAATTATTTATTCCCAAACGCTTCTGAAGCATGTTTTTGTACGTAAAAAATTGAGGGAGCTACACCCTTTTGAAAAAAAAAAACTTGAGGTCCCAGTATTGAACACTTCCGATGGAATTTTTCAAAATCGGAAGAAATTATTCGAAGGTATCGATCGCCGAGTACTATCTCCTCACCAAAATTTTTGCCCCTAGCTCAAAAATTACAAAAGTTACGCAAGGAAACGGATGATTTCGGGGTCGCCACTTCCGAAAAAGGTACCCCTTTGTTATACTATCTTGTCACATAAAAAGAAATTATGGGGGGGGGGGGAGGAATATTTCAGGTCCAATGCACAGAGGAAGGATGGATTTGGTGCAGAAAATTTATTTCAGCACTTTGTCTCTCATAGTTTGGGCGCTGCGCACCCTCAAAGTCGGCCAACAAACTTTCGTTTTTGAATAATGAGATGACTGAAACAAATAGTACTTGGATATCTCGACTTGTTTGATAGTTATCGACAAATATTCAAAAACATACTTTACGTCTTTTTAACCCCTTAATTACAGACTTTTCTAACGTCTAGAATTCACAATTTTATGTATTTGTAAACTTATCTAACTGAAGTAAAAATCACAACCATAGCCCACTGGGTTCAACCTTTATAGACAATTATTAAACAACACATTTCCCCTCTTTCTTACTCTTTGGGAGTCGAATTTCAAAAATTCTAAAAAGTACCTTTAGGGTATTCACATTGGCAGCATTTTGAAGTAAAAAGCAACTCTGTATCCCTAAGGGTTCGATAGATATAGAAAATCAATTGAAAACACATTTCAGGTTTTTTCATTCCCTTAAAGGTCGAATTACGTAAAACCTTTAAATTGGCTAAAATGCTGTAATATGATTAATCCATTGAAGTTGTACCCCTGAATAGTCTGTTTATGGATTCCCTGGTGCCCTGGTCTAGTTTTATGTGCCATTAGACTGTGTGGTTTCGACTCCCGCCTCCCTCTCTCCTTAACATCGAACTTGTGATTATTTGGGGAAGAGGGGAGGAAGGGGAAGGTGAGGTGGGATGTTGGAGAGTGGAAACGTGGTATAAGGTGATTCATTCTGTGCGGGACGACGGGACTGGACACTTATGGTTATGCACGTCGACGAGCAGCTGAAGCGAGCGCTTAGGAGTTTGCCCAAGTATTTTGTTTAGTTTAAAGACTATCCTCGTCCATACTTTTGAAGAAGACGTTTTCGGATCCTGGATTGTCTCGTTGCCACTCTGCTAGAAAACTTCGCCGTCTCGGGAGAGGCATGCCTGTTTGGAGTGTTGCGATCTATAAAGGCTGGTTCACTTTACGGCGATCGATACCCTTCGTGGAAGCATATCCGACTCATATTCATATGTTCATCTCGGCGCATTTAACCATCCTCGTTTTCTTTCGGAGGCCTCCTACGTTTTTTGAACTTTAATGAACTTTGTAAATACCATGTTCTGTTTAGCCATTGGGGTAGTCCTGCTCTCCATCTATACCTGAATATGTATGTAGGGTTTAGGTGATCGAGTGCTTGTCTAGAGACGTTGCATGCACTCTTATATTGGACCTTATTTGACATTTGGACGTTTGCTGGTCTCGTTGAGGCGTATTGTGTATATAATGTTCAGAGATTGGGTCATTGGGTGTATCCTTGTGTTCATATGAGCGTATGTATTTTGTTATTTGGTTATTTGGTATTAAATCACGGAGTATGATATGTAAACTTTGTGGGTATCTATTTGTACTATAATCAGGGTCAGGATCATAAGGGTTTCAAAGTAAAAGTTACGACGATAGGCCTTTGGGTCCACGCTATGTAGACGAATCTTATAAAACACATTTCACCCTTTGTCACACCATTAGGAGACAAATTTTTGAAAAATCCCTTCTTAGTACTCGCCTACGAACTAAACGGAAGCCAAAAAAAATGTCTCAATTCTAGGTCCAACGGTTTGGGCTGCAGTTTGATATGTCAGTCAGTCGTTCAGACAGTAAGTTAAGTGTTCTCTTTTATATGTAGGCCTCGAGATTTCATAACTAAGAGTTTACTTCTTACAGAGACTGCGTATCATTACTACTAATCCATGACTACCTAAAGTTAAACTCATTTTAGTCAGGAAAACATTTTTACTATGCAAGTTCACTAAGTTCAGTAAATTCAACTAATTCCTGATGTAATGTATAATGTCAAAAATAGAAACCAACAAATAGGCTGAACCTAATCCTATATTACTACACTATTACCTACTTTTACTATAGAAATTTTAAAAAAATTCACTTGGTTAGTCATTTCTCATATCCTACATTTTGTTTACCATGTAACATACGTATTGTAATCTCCACACAGGAACAGAAAGAGATGTGCCCCAAACCATACGCACACTTACCAACTAAATGTTTCAGGAGGGTTGTGAGGGAGTGGAATTTACTTTAAAGCAGATATTACAAGACCCCTGCTGCCATACTTGGTTTTGTACAAGCTGTTGTTGAGGGCTCTTGTATGCGACAGAAACAGGCCGTACAAGCCAGTATAGAAGCTCGTATGACAGTCCTAGTGATGATAGCAAATGGTGATCTTACGGTAAGATGCCAAATTACGCAAGGATTACGTTCTTAAAGGGCATCCCTACCTGTGCTTCAAATGTGTTGAGAATATTATTTTTTTGACGAAACTATTCAGCGTGCAGTACATTTGTATATCTAAGAAAAGAACACACGCATCAAACTATGTTGCTGTAGTTTTAAAAATTTGGCACGTTTATTAGAAACATCATTTTCGCACCCTTCAAATTGGCCAAAAAAGGCTTTACCAGACTACAGTATGTGAAAAAATTACAACCAGCTTCGAAAAACACAGCAATAGAAACAAGTATTGGACTTTGAACTATTCTGCCCACAAATAAAATAAGATCATCGCTTAAAGTCACCACAGGTTAAAGGATAATAGTAAAGCACTGCATGCCAGACATGTAGCTTGTGCAGAGATGCGATAATGCATTACATACATCGGTCAACGGCACCCTTACCGCTTCTACTTCACACACACAAACACAGCCTATCTAGGGGGGCCCATATGTCCGTTACATAACTCAATTTTTTCGTAAGTCGATTGTATACAATTACTATACTTGAATGTAACATCAAAAGAAATAAGTATTTTTAAAATGTGACATTTTAGAAGCAACAAGTTATTTGAAGAATCTAAAGGCAATAAAAAAAACATACATCATGGTACAATTCCAAGAATACTGTAAACACACACAATAGTTTACAAATTATTAGTTCTGTCAAACACAAGGTGCACGTGACAACAGGATGAGTCTGCGCACGGATCGACCCTGCCTTTCGGGAGACTAGACAACACTGTGCGTGGCCTTGTCTGCCGCTGCACTCACACACAGTACAGACGATAGCTGTACCTGACCGGCGCAGTCACACTGAGCACTTCTCTGCTGATTCGTAACATTCGTGAAGGAAGTTATCAGTGTTCCCTATTAGACACGTCTGTTAAACAAGCATTAAGTAAATAACTGTGCCAGGACAACTGTGCCATATAAAAGATACAATCTGAACTGAGTGTGTCATTTTGAAACTAAAAAAAAGAAATACTTGTGCAATGTAAGTTCACTAACTAACTCGCAGCATGAAAGTCGTCTAATTTGTCTGTGTGACCAGGTGCATTATCCAAGAGGAGCAGCACAACGAAATTTCCTTCTTTGCAGAATATTCCTCTATCTCGGGAACAAAATTATTGTCAAACCAATCTCCAAACAGTGCACGTGTAACTGAGACCTTGGAGTTAGATTTCCAGATTATTGGCAGCTTACTCGCGTCATTTTTCGTAAATGCCCGGGTTCAGAAAATGATAAACTGTGAGTTTCCAGACACACTGGAACCAACCATAACAGTGATATGCTCTTTTGTGATTCTAAATACAGGCATAGAATTAGGTTAAGCCAAATGAACAGAAAAAGTATGATTTCACTTAAAACAATGGCTAATGGGGTTCAGAATCTGCAAATTAGCAGAGATCCGTATGAAGTGTGTGTGAAGGGTAAGCAATACCTCTGCCATTCACACTGAGCCCATTCAGGGCAAAGAAACTCTCAAATTGGTACACGTGGATCTATGGGGCCTACAGAAACAGTGTCCATTGGAGGCAGCAAGTATTTCTTTGTCCTAATTAACGATTTTTGCCTGTACACTCATTTGTATTTCCTGGCTTCAAAGAACCAACTTAGAGACATGTATACGGAATACTGTGCAGCATTGGCAGAAAACCAAACTGGCCATAAATCAAGACCCTCTGCTCTGACAATGGGGCAGAGTTTGTGAACCAAGAGTGATCCAGCTTCATGAAAAAGAAGGGCATCGGGCACCAGCCCACTGTCAGGCATTCACCACAGCAGAATGGGCTAGTCACAAAATCTTCAAGAAAACACGATGCCTACTACAAGACACAGGACTGCCAATCATTTATTGGGCCGAAGCGGTATCGACAGCGGTCCACCTCAACAACAGGTGCCTGACTACAGCTGTGAAGAGTAAGACTACATTTGAGGCTTGGTACTTGAGAAAGTCGAATTTTGATTATCTGACGATTTTTGGTTACGAAGCCTCGGCTCAAATACTGAAAGGAGGAAGGAATAGGACCAGTGATCTGAAAAGTTAGTATTTGTAGGCTATGCAACGACATCAAGGGTTACTGCCTCATGAACCCAACAACCTAACAAGTGCTATCTGCAGATATGATGTTTTTCTTGAAGGTAAGTTGGTAACAGCACCATAACTGAAGATAAGTTAAGACATTTCAATGCTGCAGGTCCTCGATGTCGATGGAGGGATACCAAAAGATTAAAAAAGGGTCAAGAAAATGGAGTCCCAACTGTTGATACAGATGACGAGCCTTTTCATGGTTTTGAAACAGAAGACAAGTCAGAGGCAGTGGCGGATTTAAGCACTTATCTTAGGGGGGGGGGGGGGGGGAGAGTATGCCTTAAGAAGTAAACATATACACCCCACAAACCAAAAGCGGGGGGTCCAGGGGTCCTCCCCCGGAAAAATTTGGATTTGTAGGTGCAAAATGGTGGTATTTCAGGAGTTTCCAAGACAAAAAATTTGAATATACTGCTTTCAAAAAATTTTTTTATAATTTATGATAAATTATGCTTGTAAAGGGAAATTCATTGTGCCGATGTAAAAAAATTTGGATTTGTAGGTGCAAAATGGTGCTATTTCAGGAGTTTCCAAGCCAAAAATTTGAATATACTGCTTTCAAAAAAATTTTTATATTATTTACGATAAATTATGCTTGTAAAGGGAAATTTTTTGTGCTGATATAAAAAAATTCTGACGTGCCATGTAGTCACCATCCCAATTAATAAGAAATAATAGTCATCAATTATAAGCAATTATAATAAATTACAGATATAATAATAAACATGTTGTGCGACGATTACTTCTTTTCGTCATCATGTCAGGATGCCGATATTCTCTATGTACAGAATTTTATTTAAGAAAAACAGAAATGTATATAATTTGCCTTTGTGGAAACAGCAGGTGCAAGCATCTGGGCCTTCTCGCCCCACTAACGCTCATGTAACCCCCAAAGCTATCGGACGAGAGGGGAGGAAAGTCAGTCTATTGTGTTTAAGATACAAATCTTAAATAGATACAATAACTTGAATGTGAGGAATTTTAAAAATATATAGACACATAGGGAAGTGCAGCTAAATGAAATAAAATAATTATGTAATAAATATGGTAGTGGCAGGAAGTTAAGTGTCCTCAAGGGGCGGGGCTATCTTTGGGAAGCTGTCTCCTGATTGGCCCAATTGAATCAACGTCTGCAGGGCAAGCAACAGGGAAGTTGGTGCCAAACAGGAGCATGGCTAGATTGTTGACAGATTTTTAGACAGATGTTTTCGAGCCATGAAAGACGGCGTTGAGACGCAGATAACGACGGGCGGGTAATCCAGGGAGTCAGTTCAGGCGCCGGACGCATTTACAGAGACGGTGTTGAATGAAGAGATCGACAGGTCGGTGTACACCGGCAGGTGTTTTCAATTTATGCGTCGGGACACCTGCGAGTTGCGGTATTCGGACCCGTTATTTTAGAAGTATTGCAAAGCGTCGCAAGTTAGGGCGGCAGACCGCCGACGACGCCATGGTAACCTTCGACGTAATTTAGCTATGTATTGCTCAGACTAGTGGACGTATAATCATAAGTACAAAACCGACAAACCTTGCATAGTAACGATCATGCCACGGGAGGACAGTGAGAGCGTGTTACCTGTTTTAAACTAAACTTGCCGACTTCCTATTACTCCACACACTTTACACCACAAAACTTTAGGTCGTCACAAATTAAGAACAATTTTAATATTGTGCCTAGACAAATCTTTTTTTATTGTGTTAGTTCTTGAAAAACACGCGACCTGGTAAATTATGCAATAAATTTGGTTCTGCTGGTAGACGTAATTTCTCGGGGATCTTCCGGTTACTTTGTCCCTTCATTACGGTGCTGCGGCATACTCATATCACCCATCACAAGCACAAGCCTAAAATACCTAGCTGTTAAGTTCTAATCAAAATCTCTTTACTTATTCAAAAGCCTTATGTTACGAGAACATACACCCAATGAAAACCAACAGCTTTATTAAATCTAAAAAATTTATACTAAAATTAGATGTCACAAACCAATGGCTATTCGCTCAAATTTATGGACACAAGAATAAAAAAATTTGTTGTATTTTTAAAACATTTCTGAAAGTCTAGTAAAAATCCTTTATTTATTAGATTTCTTTAAATACAAAAATTGTTTTTTTTTATAACTGTAAGCTACAGCCCGCGACATTAATTAAAACTCAGTGTAAATTATTTAATTACCGTTTTCATTAAGGTTTCGCTGAGATAAGTTCCCGTAACGTCGAAATTTTGACTTCAACATGCAGTTTTGGGAAACCTATGCACTCTAAAATATTGTTCTTTAGTTGATAATATATAACGTTACTTCGTACAAATTAAATTTTGGAATTTTTCACACTATAACGATCTTAAACTGCTTTCACGGTATAAAGAACCTAATAAAAACGAACCTGTGTCGCAGTATCAGCATTGCCGTCTCCTGTTGCTTCACGTTTACGCAGTTTACTAAAAATATGTAAAGAGGTTATTTTCTCTATCTTCCTAGTAAGTATTCAACATTAAAACATAACGTAAAACACTTCATAACCAATATAGTTGAAACCATCACTCATTCACAGCACACTAGTGACTGAGAGTATGTGAGGACATGGTGTCGTAGTTCGTAATCCGCCCCCCCCCCCTCCTTTTTTCTCACTTCTTTACAACTCCCGGCTGTGGGCAGTTATTTATGACAGAGCCTTGATCTGACCAGTCTTTCTTCGACCTGACACACTCGCCCTCCTGCTGAGAAAGGGTCGCAAGGGACTTTACACAAGAGAAAAAACAGGAACTGTATCCTCCTTTCAGCACAGCACACAACGCTTTTCGAGCAAGAACGAATCTCGCTTACGTAAAAAGGAGCTTGACAGAAGGGAAAAAGTTGTTTAGCAATATTGAATTTTGCAGTTATGATACATATGAGTGTTAAGGCATTTGTGAGTCTATTTGCATGGATGAATATTTCTAACAAATATTTATTTGTAAAAATGTAAAGCTTCTTCTGTATATATTTTAAAAATTTACCCCACAAAAAAAAAAACACAACAGGTTCTTAGGGGGGACGGTCGCCCCCTCCGCCCCCCTTTTAAATCCGCCACTGGTCAGAGGAGATCTGAAAACCAGAACAGTTGCGAAGATCTTGTTGTATTCCAAGTCCTACAGTTCACCTAGATTTTGTGTCATGTTTCTGAGAATGATAAGCCACTCAGCTCAGGAAAAGCATTGATAAGTCCTCATGCTACAGAATATAAGAAGCCATGAATGAAGGACTAACACATTTTTTGAGCAATGAAACCTACGAGTGCGTAGATTTATCAAATAGCACAAAGACATTAAAATTAAAACTGGTTTTCAAAGATAAAAAAACAAGACTCCAACGAAACTAAACATAAGACTCAACTGGTAGTTGAAGGTTGTGAGCAGAAGCCAGGGATTGACTACAAGGAAACATTTTCCCCCAGTCGTCAAGTACTGTTCAATAAGGTACTTCTATGCGTTAGCTGTTGAGGACTAACAAATAGTGCACATGGACGTTAAAACCTGGATGAGGTGATATATGTATGTACAGCCCCCAGAGAAAACTGAAGGAAGACCTACCAGAAAGGTTTGGCACCTGCAGAAGGCCACGTATGGGCAGAAGCAAACTGGGAGGTGCTGTACCAACCACCTGCAGCAGCAGTCTAAAGCAGATCCTTGTATCTATTTTGAACGAACAGACAAGGGCCTAATTGTTTGTGACATATATGTTGGTAATCTCATCATCTTTGCAAATGATCTGCTAACCCCGAAGAAACTGCAGAGGAAACTAGAATCCGAGATCCACATGAATGATCTGGGCTAAGTGGAAAACTGCTTAGGTATGAAATCAATAAATCAATCATTTATTTCCTTTAACCCAGAAGGCAATTGACGTTGAAACACAATAAAAATACAAAAGTGAAACAAAGCCACAGTAATAATATAACACTTGCATAAAACCATGAATTAAAATTTACAATTTACAACTGAACAAGACAGATACTCATCCACAAAATAAAATTAATTTACAACCAACCAATCAAACATTGCAGATTTGAATCGTTGCAACTTTATAGTGAATGCCACACTTGATTGAAAAGTAGAACTGACATTTTTTCATACTTCTTTTGTGTTGTTCCAAATCTTACATGATCTTTGATTAACATATGGCACTGTCTTGTACTATAAGAGTGATTATTGCGAAAATCACCAGAGATGGAGAAAAATGGAAACTCTTCATCGATCAGACAAGCTGCATTGACAGAATGCTCCAGAAGTTCAGCATGTCAGGTTGTAACCCTGTGTCTACTCCGATGGAAGCTGGCATAAATCTCAGAGATTCTTCTAAGAATGTGATAAAAGGTGATTATGAAAGTGTTGAGTGCAGTGAGAAGGTGCCATACCAGCAAAATGTTGATATACCTTTCCCAGATTTCTAGACAAGACATTTCTTGTTCTGTTAACTGCTTAGCTCAGTTTAACAACAGCCCACAAAAGTGGCACAGGATCGTTGTCAAGAGGATTATCAGGTAGACTATTTAAAAGGGACCAGGGACCTGAAATTGTGTTTGATAAAGACAGCGACTTAGATTTGCTCAGCTACAGCGATGCAGATTGGGGAAGCCAAGCATTCAATTACTGGGACCAGTATTAAATTTCTTGGTCCAGCAGGAAGCAAAGAACATGTTGCATGAAGCACCATTTAAGCCGAATACATGGCACTTAGTTCCACTGTTCAAGAAATATTGTGGTTCAGAACTTTCCGTACAGAACTACACCCTGACCATGAAACTAGGCCATCCATGCAGTGGTGGATTTAAGCAATTATCTTAGGGGGGTGGGTAGTATGCCTGGTACGCATACCACAGACCAAAAAAGGGGGGTCTGGAGGTCTTCCCCCGGAAAAATTTAGATTTGTAGGTGCAAAATAGTGTTATTTCAGGAGTTTCCAGGCCAATAATTTGAAAATACTGCTTTCGAAAAATGGTAATATGTTTTACATAAATTATGCTTTTAAAGGGAAAACCTTTGTGCTGACATAAAAAACTTTCTAACGTGCCATGTGGTCACCATCCAAATTTATACGAGTAATAGCTATCAATTATGAGCAATTATTATAAATTACAGACATAATAATACACAAGTCATGCGACGATTCATTCTCAGTCATCGAGTCAGGATGCCAATATTCTCTATGTACAGAATTGTATCTAAGAAAAACAGAAATGTATGTACATATTTTGTCTTTGTGGAACAGTAGGTGCAAGCGCCTCGGCCTTCTCGCTCCCATTAACGCTCATGTAACCCCCCCCCCCTCCTAGCTGCCCACGAGAGGGGAGGAAAGCCAGCCTATTGTGATTAAGATTCAAATGTTGTTAAATTGTTACAATAATTACCATATGAGAAATTTTAGGAATTAAGGAAAACACGTAGGGTATTTTTCTAAGTGTATGTAATAAATACAGCAATGACATTAGTTACTGTCCTCAAGGGGCAGGCCCATCTTTCGTAAGCTGTCTCCTGATAGACCCAATTGAAGCAAAGTCTGCAGGACAAGTGACAGGGAGGTTGGCGCCAAACAAGAGCATGGCTAGGTTGTAGACAGATTTTGGGACATGTGTTTTCGAGCCACGGAAGACAGCGCTGAGATGCAGATAACAGCGGATCAGGGTGCCGCGGCTGGGCATCAGTTCAGGCGCCAGACGCACGCCTTTAGAGAAACAGTGTTGAACCAAGTGATCGACGGGCCAGGGGATACCGTCAAGTGTTTTCAATTTATGCGTCGGGACGCTTACGAGATGCGGTATTCGGACCAGTTATTTAGATGTTTTGCAAAGTATCACAAGCTGGGGGCAGACCGCTGACGATGCCAAGGTAATATTCGACGAAATTTAACTATGTATTGCTAAGACTAGTGAGCATATAATCAAGTGCAAAACCGACAAACCTTCCATAATAACGATCATGCCACGGGAGGACAGTCAGTGAGCACTTTTTACCTGGTTTAAACTGAACGTACCGACATCTTATTGCTACACACACTTTACACCACAGAACTTTAGGTCGAAAATTAAGTACATTTTTAATATTCTGCTTCAGCGAATTTTTATTTTATTGTGTTAGCTCTTGAAAAAATGTACTCTAATTATAATTACTAACAAACTAAGTTGCACAAAACATTTAGGAATCTAGAAAGTAGAAATGTGTATTACATATTACAGACGAACTGTATTCTGTGATGCAGTTCTGAAAAACCACATAGGAAATTAAAACCTACCAGACCTCACAAAAGATTGACGCGACCAGGTAAATTTGGTTCTGTTGGTCGATGGATTTTCTCGAGAATCTTCTGGTTACACCATCCCTTCATTCCAGTTCTGCGGCATACTCATATGTCACCCATCGCAAGCACAAAATACTTAGCTGTTAAGTGCTGATCAAAATCTCTTCACTCATGCAAAAGTTTCATGTCACTGGAACATACACTCAATGAAAACAGACTTATCGAAACAAAAATTTATATTGAAATTAAATGTCAAGAGCCAATGGCTATTTGCTCAAATTTATGTACACAAGAATAAAAAACTGTGTTTTTAAAAAAATTCTGAAAGTCTAGTACAAACCTCTACTTTACATTTCATTAAATACAAAAATGTGTTGTTTTGTGTTTTTATAACTGTAAGAATACAGCCCACGACAAAAATTTAATTTCAGTATTAATTATTTAACTACAGTTATTCATTAAGTTTTCGCTGGGATATGTTCCCGTAACGTTGAAATTATGGCTTTGACATGCAGTTATGCGAAAACTATGCACGCTAAAGTATTGTTATTGAGAGGATAATATAGTCAATAGTAACATAATAATACTAACTAATAAACTAACGCTATTTGGTACAAATTAAACACTTGAACGACCTTAAACTATTCTCACGGTATAAAGAACTTAATAAAAACGAACCTGTGTCACAATATCAGCATTGCCGTCTCCTGTTGCTTCAAGTTTCTGCAGTTTACTAAAAATATGTAAACAAGTAATTTTCTCTTCCTTCCTAGTTAGTACTCAATATTAAAACATAATGTAAAACACTTCAGAACAAATATAGTTGAAACCATCACTTATTCACTGCATACAAGTGACTAAGAGTATGTGAAGACATGGTGTCATAGTTCGTACTCTGCCCCCTTTTCTCATGTCACTTGCTATGGCCCGTTATTTATGACAGTGTTGTGCTCTGACCATTCTCTCTTCGACCTGACACTCGCCCTCCTGCTGAGAATGGTGCTAAAAGGACATCACACAAGAGAAAAAACAGGATATATATCCTCCTGCAGCACAACACACAGCGCTTCTCAAGAAAGAATGATCAACGCTTAAGCAAAACAGAACTTGAGAGATGGAAAAAAGGTTGTTGTTGACCAATATTGGTTTGTACAAAAAGTATTATGGCATTTGAGAGTCCATGTGCATGGTTGAATTATTGACAAATATTTATTTGTATAAATGTAATGTTTCTTCTGTATATATATTTTAATAATTTGCTACACTAAAAAAAAAAACACTCAACAGGTTCTTAAGGGGGATGGTCGCCCCCACCGCTCCTGTTGCAGTAGTTGGTACTACTGAAAATGTAAATATATAGCCTAGACAATTGGCAGCCTTGAGACAGTAACCGATAGTTGATAAGGTGTGTTGTTTATGTGGTTATCCAGAAGTGTACTAGATCATGAATAATAATAATTAACTGGAAGCAGTAAAGTGTGTTTTATTCCAGTGATCTTGAAACATGGCACAGTCGTGTGGAGTACCTGACATACTTTGTGCTTGACGGTAGTCTAGGGCAGGTAAACCAAATACAGTATTTGGATAAACTAGCTATGTCGACGGGCGGGAATGTAAAACTACCGCCTGATGTGGATCTCCAAGGCCCGATGGCTTACGTAGAATGGAAATTTTGGGAGACACAATTCAAAGACTATTTGATAGGCACAGGGCAAGATCAGTCTCATGAAAAAGTAAAGATTTCACTGCTGAGGAACATGATGGCTAGTGCATCGGCTCGGATCCTATCACAATCCCCATGCCAGAAGCAGATTGTGACGACTACAGTAAGGTCAAAGCAGTGATAGAAAAATACGTCAACCCAAGAGTAAACGAAGTTTTTGAACGTTACGTGTTTAATCAGAGAACACAAGAGGAGGGAGAGAGCTTTGAACACTTCTATACGTCAATTAGACAACTTATCCGAAACTGTAATTAAACAGGGATACAGCTTCAATGGGTCAAGAAGGAAGCACAGAAGACAAGATGCTACGTGATCGCATAGTCCATGGTGTACGTGATAAGGCAGTGCAGGAAGCACTGCTACGAATGGAAAATCTGACACTTGAAAAGGTGGCAAATCACTGCAAAGCGTGTGAGCAAAGCAAGCATCAGGTCCAGCAAATTCATAACAAAAACGGGGGATCAACGAGTGAACAGGCGTGTGTTGATGCTGTTTCCAAAGCCCCTCAAAAACATATGGTGGGGAAATCTGAACGTCGGGAACATAACAAATTGGTGGAACAAAAAGAATTTAAGCGTAGTAGGTGCATGCTTACACATGGTCCCAGGGCTTGTCCGGCATGCGGGAAAAAATGTGCCAAGTGCGGTAAAAATAACCACTTTGCGAAAGCGTGCAGAGCGAGAAAAGTGGAAGTTGTTGAGTGGGGTGTAAAGAATTTAGTTCAGATGAATCTTTTTATTGTGATATTGTTCAAATTTGTTTAAATGTTAAGGTTAAAGATACAAACGGCATGAGCAGGGAAAACTCGGTCCTCAACCTGACATATCACAACAAATGGCATGAAAAGATCTTTATTGAACATAAAGATTTTAAGGTGAAATTGGACACAGGTGCACAGGTGAGTGTCTTGCCTCTTAAAATCTTTAGAAAGGTAAACAGTCAGCTTATAGTTGACAGAACAAATGTAAAGTTGAAGACTCTAGATGGAATAGTCAAACCATGGGGTAAAGTCAATCTGTTCTGCAAGACTAAAGATAGGGAAGCCTACATAGATTTCATGATAGTAGATCTAGATTTCATGCCGTTATTGGGTTTGTCAGGTTTTTTAGCTCTAAACTTGGTGCAGAGAGTTGGCTCAGTGGCTAGCCAAGAAACTCCTAAAGATAAGTTTGTAGCTGAAAACCATGATGTATTTCATGCCCTAGGATGCTTCCCTCAAAAATGTAACATCCTTACTAAACTAGGTGCAGAACCTGTGTGTAGACCACCAAGGAAGGTCCCTGTGGCAATAAGAAAACAGCTAAAAGAGGAGTTGGACAGGCTGATAAAAAAAAATGTGATTGAGAAAGTGAATAAAGTAGATGTGAAAGCGTGGATTAGTAATCTTGTTGTAACAGAGAAACCTAATGGCAGGCTGAGATTATGTTTGGATCCATCGGACTTGAACAGAGAGATCATACGACAACATCATGTAGTACCCAAAATAGGTGAAATTTGTGAAAAGATGACTGGCCCCTTGGCATAACAGTGGAGGGAATCTTCACCCTGCAGAATGGTATGACGGGGGAGGTAGTACGCCAGTATCCCAAGGTTTTTGCAAGTGTAGAATTGGGACGCTACACAGGGCCACCAGTAAGTATAGAGATGGAGCCCAATGCAAAACCTATATTTCGGTAGTGCCGCCAAGTGCCTTTTGCGCTGAGAGACAGTGTTTGGAAGGAAATAGACAAATTAGTGGAACAGAGTGTCGACGAACCAGTGACATTTTCAAATTGGGCCACCCCAATTGTTGTGGTGCGAAAAGCTGATGGTTCTGTTCGGATATGTGGTAACTACAAGTGCACCGTCAACAGGGTGAGTAAAACTGAAATTTAACCCCTCCCAACAACCGATGAGGCTTTCTCCCATCTGACAGGTGGAAAAATATTCACTAAGTTCGATCTCGCTGATGCTTTTTTACAGGTATCCGTAGACGACAGTACTGCAGACATGTTGACGGTCAACACGCTGAAGGGTCTCTTTAGAGTAAAGTGACTGCCGTTTGGGACAAAGTGTGCCACAGCTGTGTTCCAGAGACTGATGGAGACATTACTAGCTGGAATTCAGGGAGTGGCAGTGTTACTAGATGACATTCTTATTTCAGGCTCAAATGAGGAACAGCACTGGCACAGGGTCTATCAGGTGCTGAGTCGTATTGAGGCAGCAGGGCTGAGGCTAAAAGAGTCAAAGTGTGTGTTTGCCATGCCATCAGTTCAGTTTTTGGGTTACCGGGTAGACAGGGCTGGCATATACCCAGTAGCAGACAAAGTGAAGGCTATTCACCAGGCCCCTGCCCCATCATGCAGAAAAGAGCTGCAATCATTTTTAGGGTTGCTGAATTTTTATGGCAGGTTTCTTCAAGATAAGGTCAGTGTAGCAGAACCGTTGCATCGGTTGCTGGACAAAGGGAGGCAATGGGAGTGGGCAGAGACCCATGACAGAGCATTCCGCTCGGCTAAAGGACTGTTACAGTCAAACTCTGTCTTGGTTCACTATGATGCAAGAGAACCAGTTATATTGACGTGTGATGCTTCAGAGTACAGCCTTGGAGCTGTGCTAGCCCACGTGTACAGTGACTGGAGTGAGAGACCCATAGCTTTCGGGTCACGTATGCTCCACAAACATGAAAAAAACTACTCACAACTTGACAAGGAAGCATCAGCCATCATATTTGGCATGACCAAATTCAAACAGTACCTGACAGCGAGGCCATTCACGATCGTCACCGACCACCAACCACTGGTGAGGTTACTCGACCCAGCACGTCAAATTCCCGACATGATATCTCCGCGGTTGTTACGGTGGTGTCTTACACTATAAATGTTCGACTACACCCTGATATATAGGCCTGGGGTGAGCATTGGACACGCGGACACTCTAAGTCGGCTGCCACTGCAGAAGCCAGAGTTTGACACCCCAGCCGTTGGGGATATTCTAATGTTGGAAGCACTGCCAGATCCCCCTATTGAGTCTGCTAGCATTGCACGATTGCATTCTTTGGGAAAACAGGGTGGTCATACCAGCAAGTTTGCAGAGGGACGTGCTGAACATGTTACATGCCGCCCATGACGGGGTGGTGAGGTCGAAAGCTGTCGCACGTAGCTACGTTTGTTGCCGAAGCTGGACAGTTACATTGACCAGTTTGTAGGGAGGTGTTCGTTATGCCAGCAATCTTGCGCCAACCCCACAAAGAATGTGAGCGCCGGTTGGGAGCAAGCGACAAAGCCGTGGGCAAGAGTCCATATAGACTTTTTTGGACCCTTCCAGGGTAAGGTTTTTCTCCTGGCAGTAGATGCATTTTCCAAGTGGCCAGAGGTGCGCATGGTCCCATCTGCATCATCTGCAGCAGTAGTGCGTGAATTGAGAGACATCTTTAATGTGCATGGGATACCGGAATGCATTGTGTCAGACAACGGCTCTGCATTTGTGTCCCAGGAGATGCAAGGGTTTGCAAGGAGGAACGGAGTGAGGCTGGTGCGCACTACACCTTTCCACCCATCTAGCAACGGCCAAGCTGAACGCATGGTGCAAACTGTCGAAAGAAAGCTGAAGAAGGTATGCAGTGGGGACTGGCAGACCAGATTGGCCAGAGTTCTGTTTGCACTGCGCACCACACCAGGTACAGGGATCAAGGAGATGCCAGATGAACTTCTGATGGGGCGGTCACTTAGGACAGCCCTGGACCAGAATCGACCTTCAGCCAATCATGATAATGTACCTCCATCACAACCACCAGAAAGGAAGAAGAGCAGGTACTTTCACGTAGGCATGGCTGTGTGGTTTAGAGGGTACGGTAGCAATGTTAAATGGTTACCAGGAAGGATTACTAAGCAACAAGGGCAGTATGTGTATGGTGTCGTGGACGATGGGGGGCAGGAACATAGGTGCCATATGGACCAGTTCCTTCGAAGAGAGACAAGTGAAATGCGGGACTCACCCCTGGTGCTGCCAAAAGTGGGTACGAGAGGTTGCCGGCAACAGAACCGCCCCACACTGCAGCCCAGTATGGCACCACAAACTACTAAGGACGAGGATAGAAACCACACAGAGAAGAGCAGTTCGGGTGGGGCAGCCTCAGTAGCTGACAACCAACCAGCAGAGTCTGGTGGTGACGGTTCAACGCAGGCAAACACAGTTGAGGAGCAAGCCATGTTAGGGGAGGACGGAAATGACCTGCTTCCCTTCAGAGGGTTTGATAAGTCTGATACGGCTGCCCAGGAACTTACAGTTGGTGGTCACAGGGTTTCTGGCAGAGCAAGACGGCAGCCGGGGAAATTGAAAGATTATGTGTTGTAGTGGGGACAGGATTAGGTAGTTTTAGGACTAGGTGTGTTGTTCTGTATATAAGGTAAGATATGGATCCGATTACCTCAATCAGGGGATTAACTTGGGAGGAAGGAGGTGTTGTGTACTGTTGGCTAGACTGGCCAGTCGTGTGTGTGCGTGCGCGAATGGAAAATGTGTGACACTGGCTCAATGGGTTTGGACAGGTGGAATTGTGGTATTACGAGCCAGTTACCCACAACGGTTGCACCCCTTAACTTTCAGGATGAGGACATAACTTCCTCCGTGCTGTGTTGCCACACTATGCGTGTAAAATATCACAGTACAATACTTTGCCACTAACATTTTCGCCTCCAATTTAGACCAGGATCCGGGCGATGTGCTTATTGTACAGTATTTTCATACACCCTGTATTTTATTGTTATATTACACAGCAAGCAAACATGTCTAAATCTGTCTTCAATAGTTTTATAGTTACATTTGTATTTAATAATTTTTTTTAACTATCTGCAAATTACAATGAGTTAATTGTATCTACATGGAATATACCAATGTATCAATCCATAATTACTTATGCAAGCAATAAATACCACAAAATAAACAACGGCTCATATCCTCAAGGCTACACAAACCGTAAACACAACACAGTCTTCCTTCCAGCTTGGGCTGTTCCCCTCCACTGTTCCAAATACGCAGCAACTTACAAATGATATAGTGCATGGGTAGCATGACCTTGTGGAAATCAAATGTCCATCTACTACGGCAAGTATCAACGCTGATGAAGTAGTTCCAGATGGAACACTTGCCTGTCTTACATGCAACGACAAAAACAATGTTACAGGTTTGAAATAAAATCATGATTAGCTTATTATTATAAATTGCAAGAACAGCTACACGTCACAAACAGAAAATTTGTTCTTTCCGCCATTTGAACATTGAAAGATAAGCTCTTCAAAGTTGTAAGCATATGAGGAGATTATCAGTTTTGGAAAGCTAAAATGGAGAAACAGTTGACCAGGTTCTATTTTGACTGCATGGTTCTAGAAATTGTAGACCCTCGCTATACCAGAAACATGGAAATCAGAAATCTAGAGTATATTAGGCCTATTCCAAATAAAAATTGAGGGGCAGTGTCTGTTACAAAGAAATCAAAGGATATTATAATAATATGAGTTTTACGTGTTTATTTGTAGTTTCGTACTTTCGCTGTACTTACCTTACAAGAATACAAGCTGTATCTGAAACAAGCACACGAGTGAGATGACGTAAAGCCTTTGTTATTTACGCGTATAAATGAGAACATATTGTCACACTGTATAGAATGTTTGGTACGTTTTAATAAATACTATCTATTGTAATGCACAAGATTACTATTACAACAAGACACTCATAGAAATTTTATGAAATTTTGTAGTTATGTCTCAATGTAGTCTTCTTGTTACTATAACTTAATCAATTACCAATAACTATGTTCGGTGAAATATTTGCTAACCATCTGCTTGTATAGATTTGTATTTAACAGTGGATATATGCTACAATTCAAATTGTTAGACTTTATTTCTTTAAAATAGTGTCTCATACGTATTATTATTATCCATACGGTATGTCCATGTCGGCTTTGCTGAGCTACATATATTTATTTCCTCGAGGCAGTTCTCATCTACACTAAAAACACGAAGCGAGCACAGATTCTGTACAGAGCGATTTTTTTTAAACCAAGAGACCAAAATATAACTTAGCCTGTTTGGATATCATAACATACAAATGCTTGTTTGTAGATTTTTACATATTAGTATGTTGTTATAAAAGAGTCATATATTGTGTGTTGGGTGTATAGTGCACGATTATTGGTATATAAATCTTCTAGAATGTGGAACTGTTTAAAAATGTGTAATAATGCTGAAAATTATTGATTTAAATTATAACTTTTGAATGTGTATATAAGTTTGTGAGTGCTTATCAGTACTTATATGATGTAAGTAGCTGCTTTTTTTACGTAGGTTGTTACAAAAGTGTTGTGTCCTGAATGTTTTAACTCACATTAAACGTCTAGGCAAACTGTGATTGTGTTGTGGCAGCAAACATTTTTCTATAACAATATACCTTTGCCATAGAATGTGAATGTGCGGATATGTCTTATCAATTTCATATTTTTCGTTCGTAAGCAAGTCAAAATAGCAATTTGGCTATTTTCGCTACTTACCCAAAGTAAAAACTATTCACTGAAAGTGGGTGTTTTGAGCTACAGAATGACACATTTGTAATTTCACGTAAACATTGTTTGTATTTTAAAAAATACTTGAATATTCCTTAATATTTAAATATCTTTCAGTACTTGTGTTCATAAAAATTTACTTTAACATGAAATTACAAAGTCGTCATTCTGTAATTCAATACATTTACTTTTACTATAAATTATTTCATTTATACACTTTAAAAAAATTTTACTTAGCATAAGCAGAGAAAATAGCCAAATTGCTATTTTGACATGCGTATGTACGAAAAATATGAAACCTAAAAATATTTTATTAGTGGGAACTTTCTATTAATGTAATGTGTACAAGTTGGACAATGTTTGGTACAGTTATAAAATTACGAATGTTTTTGTGCAGCGCACCCTTACAATAAAGAAGGCTTATCATAATTGTTTAACTTATTTTTAAAAGTTTATTTTCGGTACCAAATTATATGGATACACATTTATTATTATATCTGAAAATTCCAAACCATAGAAGCAGGCATTTTGACACAGTCTGTTTGTCAAACAAACATGTAACAGTTAAGTTATCGAAGGCTCGACAAAACATACAAAAAAATTGTTCGGTTTTTTTATCTTTTCAGTATCAAAACATACGGTCTAAAAAAACTGTTGAAAAACAATGATACTGTTTAACTTTTGTATCTAACTGTTGTAAAGAGTATGATTTATTAATCTTTAAGAATAATATATTTTAAATCATGTTTCGTTCCGTTTTGTGTATGTTAATTTCTGTAGAGCAAACCTGTTGTGACCTTTCAAAACTGTACGGCTGGCCATTGTAATATTTGAAATAAATATTTTATAAGCTCTAACAATAACTATTTACCGAAGAAGGTTGGCGAGACGTATTTATTCACGGTAAAGACGGTCCTGGCCCCTCACTGTAGTGTTCGCAATCCCTTCGCTGGCTCGTTTCTCCGTGACTGACACATTGAAGTAGGACTGATATAAAAAAAAATTCCCAGAAATTATTTTTTAATTGTTATCGTAGTGTCAAAAATTTTAGACGGGGCAAGAATACGAATTGAGTACCTACTTTTGATTATAATGTAGATGTCTTTGAATATTTCTTGCAGTAGGAGAGAATGACAAACTGTATTATTGTGGACATACGCCATTGTGATATATGTCATCCCAGAAATCTTAGAATTAGAGAAAGAAAACCAACAACAAAAACTAATCTGTTGTTGACTAATTCCTTATGGGATCTTTCATGTTGTGTTGTTTTGGTTTATGGATGTGTTGACTACAGCCAACTAGGCTTGTTTTCTGTCTTTTTTAGTTTTTGTTGTTAGTTTTTCTTAGTCTCATTCTAAGATTTCTGGAACGATATACATCGCAACGGCGTATGTCCACAATAGTACAGTTTGTCATTATAATAGCGCTTTTTAAGTAGTTTTAGAAGCAGTCATGGTATAACAACACAAATCAGAAATTGTTTAGTGCGTATTCTAATTTACAAGCTAATAATTCCGCTAAATCGAAGCTATACATATAGTTTATATTTGTTGAGACTCCTGTCAACATCTGTAATCTTCATATCAAAGCTAACAGTTCGCGACAAAAAAAACTTCGGCCATTAAACTATTGTCCAGTAAAATAACATTATCAGTCTCTCAATACACTTTACTAAGGGCTGAATATTGCTAATATTCTGTTTGTGTAAAATTAAGCACGGCTATTGTACAACATATATCTGCCAGGAATAAATGATAGATGCCATGTGCTGCTGGGTAACAAAACACTGAAGTCATCACGTCGCTGCTCAGATGCGAAAGGCGCAGTACGTACCGGCTTGACACCCCGGTTAGCTTCTTTTAGCATGACCTTCTCCTCAGGGCGACAAGCGCACAAATGAGGTCAGGGGATGTGATATGCATATTGCTCGCACCCCCTCCACTGAGACTTCCTCTATGTACGTCACAGTGATGAGCCGCACCCTCGTCCTTACGCCATACCTCCTGGACTGCTCGAACATGTGGCATGAGAAGCGCACTTTACAAGGCCACTCCAGATACAGAGCCATCTTAATGCATTTACACAGTCGATGAGTATTTGAGCGGATCTGTGATACCTATTTATGATATTTATTCTGCGTTAAGATTCTGTTTCTTCTCTTGATTTTTTTTTTTTTTTTTTGCATGACTACGAAGAATACTGACGTGAGCCCACATACGAGCCAGAACTGACAAGAAATGTTGAATTCCGCTCTTTTAGTGTCTAATTTTAAATGTATAACTTATTTCATTTATTCATTTGACTGTATATTGTAAATATAACTTGTCAGATATCTTTGTGCAAAAATGTACACAAAAAAAGTAACAGCATTGACCTTAATCAAAAATGCTAATTATTTTCGGCGTTATGCTATTTAGTTGCAATTAAGTTTTTTTTTTTATTCAAACTGGGAATTTGAAAACAACATTTTCTGACTTACCTTAACTAACATTTCATCAGGCCATGGCTCCGACTTCTCCGAAAATCTTTTTCTTGCATCCATCGCGAAAGCACTAAAGAAACTCGATCGACGTTTCTCTCAGTGCAACGAAACCGAAAGGCATATGGGAAAGAGATGAAGTCGAAGATGAGGAGGTTGACCTTGACAGAACCACTGCATCACCATGCATCCTCCTCTGTTAAAATATACACATTTTCCCGCCCAGCTTCGTTCAGTCCATAGAGGAAGTACGGTAGAGAACAATACCGGACATGAAAGCGTTTTTTCTGCGAAAACCGACAGCAGCGCTCCGGGTGGCAGAGGGTAGTGGTGCGTTTGTTTACCGCACTGGTGGCATTCGAAAACATTACTCAGCGAGTAAAATTTACTCTGTGCCTGTCCCAAAACCTTTGGAGCAAAAATTTTAATTACTCTGAAGGTGTCCCTAAACCGCGGTCGTAGAAGAACAAGTCTGGACACTCGCCTATCTAACAATGTATTTTGCTTGACCCTCCTTGTTGTTTGGCTGTAGTTCGTCAAATTACCGAGAATGTCGTACTTTTTGGCGCTGTTTTCCGGGCGGTCGGACTCAAACTCCGTCCACTTTTTTTCCATGGTTAAATTTATAAAGAAAATAATGATTGCTGGAGCCTTTTCTTAAATTTGTGAGCCAAAAAGTTTTTCATAAATTGATAAAAAATACGTTTTGATAAATTGTTTATCTTAGCGAAAAGGAAGTGGGCGAAGTTTGGTCCGACCGCCCTAACATCAGCGCCAATAAAACACAATATTCTCGGTAACTTGGTGAACTGCAGTCAAACAACAAGGGGGTCAAGTATCCAGGCGAGTGTCCAGACCTGTTCTTTTACGGCCGTGGTCCAGACCTGTTCTGCTACGACCGTGCCCAAAACCACAGACTAATTACTCTGAGCATCTTTGCAGAGTAAAAAATTTTTACTCACGTGATTTCATTGAGTAACTGAAAGTAAAATTTATTTGTTAATGCGGAAAGTGAAAAAAGTGGAAAAAATTCACATACACTTTGAAAAGCTATTGTAATTAGGCCTAAGTAACGATGTTATGTTGTTGGACGTACATTGAATATGTTTCCAATATTTAACTGTACCTATAAATAAACATATAACCTTTGTAGTATGTTTAATAGTCCCAATAATTTTCAATTGTAGTTATTTACGAGTGTGTAATGAATTGTGTTATAACGTAATATTAACTTTAAAATGGCTCAGATAAAGAACTGAAGTGTGAATGTAAATAGATAGTGAGAATGTTCGCGAATACCTGTTTCAGCAATTGTCGAGAACATTGTGAAATAAATAATATATTCCAAGTTTCCTTGCTCCACGATTCCCGCTGGATTGGGGGGGGGGGGGTGTTTCATAACATTGCATATTATTATTAATTTGGTTCATTTTTACAGATCAGGTGCTAGAGTGATGTTGTTGGGATTCTCTTTATTTCATAAGATAGGAGGACTACTCTTATAGTTTAAAGTATTTCGTAAGACTGTCAATACACTGTTTCTAACCTTTCTACATATATTTGCTGTCTACACAAATCAAACATACCTCGGTTAACATTAAACTTGCAAATCATCAACAAATATTTGTAGGGTTCTTGAACGTATTCGCAATTCATGAGTACAGGTGCTGAACAATTTGATTTATAACTCGCTGAACGACGAAATCCACATGTATTGCACTCGAAAATACCATGTCAAACGAGTTACGACGAAACTTACACGGGATTCAGAAATCAATTACATAAATTAAAACCAGTACATATATAAAATGTAAACGTAATTTTTTCCCTTAGTAAGTTACACATCACTCACATTAAGACTTATGTTTTTCATTGCATCGTAAGTTAACAGATGGAGAAATAGTTTGGTAAAACAACGCCTGTATAGTTCACTGCATTATAAAAATGCTGCTATCAATGAACGAATCACTTTAATATTCGTGAACATTTTCAATCCACGAAAATGAGCACATGTCCACCACACTGTACGATATAACTATGATACTACGAACATTTATGTTCACAACACTTCAGAACAGTTAAAAACTGATAATATAAATTTTTATAGTTACTAGCTGTTGAACCTACACATTCGCAATGTTTACAAACAACTGAATCTGTTTACTCTACGCTCGTTCCAAAACAAACTTTACTCTTGTTTTACTCTGCCTTACACTCTATTATTTACTCTGCTCCAAGAGTAACGTTCTGGAACGTGGTCCTGAATGCTGTAAAAGCCCTTCTTGCTGTCGAATTTTCAGTAATTGTGTTACAATTTTTGCATTGATGCTTGAAATATTATCAAATTATATGAATGGAAGAATATAACTTCGATGCCGACCATGGTTGATCTGTGATACGAGCTATGTTTAGCTGTATGAACTGTTTTATGCAGAAGGATTCCCGCTAACGCTTCCAGCTGATTCCATGCCATGTAAGTACGAGTTATTTTTAAGTTCTGTTTGTACTTTTAATATTTTAGCAAAATGTAAGCGTAATAATTTAACTCAAACAATAAATGTGTCGTGGCAGATCGATATTTTCTTACCGTATTCATAATCAATAAATAATTTAATGTCCTTGAATTTTTGGTGGCTGTAGGTTACAGTACCGTTGCCTACGCTATTAACTAAAGGCCAAGACAACGAGAATCGAGAGGCGTACCCTTCGATGTAGTTCCAAGAGTGTCGCTAGGGTTCGCTATTATGTTCTTTCCCGATGATAGCCCGAACCGAAGTTACCCGAATGTGTGTTTGTTGTTAACAATAATGTTACTTTATTCACTCCAGATATGAAGTGCGTTAAAGACAAAAAAACATTATGTTTATGTTACTCTTACTTTTGCCTGATTATACCCTAACAGCACCATTACGTCACAAATGGATATTAATAACGCCGCAGAAACGTCGAAAAATTAACCTTAACGTCGCACAGACATTAAAATGTCCGCTTTTTGTGACGTCACTAATGTGACGTCGTCGCCGTTACTTCTCTGCAACGTCGCCGCCAAGACATCCCTGTGACGTCGCTGCTACCAAGTGTGCTGTAAGGGTATATCCAGTAAGTATACTGTACCTATTTTTTAATTTTTTGGCATTTTGGGAAACAATGAAATATGACATTTTGTTCAGGTTTTGAGGAATTGGAGGTACAGTTCGGTACGCAGCAACATGCCATTTTAAATGGCAGTTATAACGTTTTGCTTCTAGTAAATACGCTTCAACTGAATAAATATTATTCACTATAATACACACGAGCTATCTTGTGCCTCTTTCAGTATTAATTAGTATTACATGTACAACAAATTTAATAACATGAATAGTCTAAACTTATTGGGCATTGTAATATTCTGTAACGTACAAAAAAACCGTTAAAAGATGGAGGAATGGTGCATTTTTAACCAAACAGTCATTTCAAGTTCAAATAGCCCATAGAATGAGGATATGAATGTTATGAACAGCAGTATTACTCCATGGATAGCATGTTATCCATGGTAGTCTTCTTGTTGATTTTGAAAAACAAGAAATTGAAAATGAACAGAAAATAGCGAGTTTTATTTAATTGATTTCTAGAATAAGTTGTAAAGGGATTCTAGCTTACAATATATATTATTTAATTATACAAGAGAAGTTATAAGAAGGAAATG
>PNEQ01121366.1:13777-46710 GCA_003012365.1 Medauroidea extradentata | reverse complement strand
ACTCGCGAGCAGCATGCTCGCCAGTTTGTACGCTGTCCCGAGCGACAAACGAGCGCCCTACGAACCACTCGTGAGCAGCATGCTCGCCATTTTGTACGCTGTCCCGAGCGACATACGAGAGCCCTACGAACCACTCGTAAGCAGCATGCTCGCCAGTTTGTACGCTGCCCCGAGTGACAAACGAGCGCCCTACGAACCGCTCGCGACGATCTGACGGAAGTCGGTTTTTTCGACGAACACAAAGGGATTCGCAGCGCTAGTCTGGACTCGCTCCATGCAGGTTCGTATTGGGCAGAGCTCGCGAACCTTCCTTGCTATCAGGAGACTATCATCCGCTCGTTGTAGGCTCTTTGTTGGTTCGGCTGTCCAGTCGATCGCTGGAGGTTCGTTGAAACTAATTTTACTGCGAACACGTAACAAACGGCTCACGAGTGATATTCGCGAACTGCTCTGCTCGCCAGTGTTTACGCGCCCTTAAAGTTAACAAATCATGAGTGTCAGCAATGGTTTGCTGGAAGTCATACTCTACCAACCATCGCACTGTTACGAATGAAAAGCAACGCTTAACTTATTGGTCAGCGATATTCTAGCAACAGTGGCTGCGCAGATCTAGGCTTTGCACTGTGAACTGCCGAGCAAGTCTAAATGGCGATTCCCTTGAAAAATTAGATAACTGTACCTTTCTTAGGTTGTCTGTAAATGCTGATAAGAAAACATTCTCCCATTGTCAAATTTCTTAATGAAAGTTTCGAGGTGAAAGTTATCTGTGGTTACGTCAGTTTCTTACATCTTTTATTCATTCATTCATTCATTCATTCATATTTTATGACGATGAGTCGGGCACAACATCAGGACTCTGATAAATGTTGAGAAACAGTCTTCCGCATTAAGGTGCTCGCATGGGTAAAGTATTTTGGGCGTTCGAAGCAAAGATGTGCGGACAGAGCCTATGCATCACGTCTCACCCTATAGCTTCTATGGCGCATGTAACAGCTTGCAGTCTTCTATTGCTGATAGCGCATATTTATTATTCTTTCTGAGGTGGCCTTATCATTTCATAGCGTAATATTATATTTAAAGGTGCATTGTATACGCCAGCACCGTTTTGAATATTCTGCAAGAAAATTTTCTTTCCTAAAAAGACCGAAAGACAACAACACTTTTCGCCATTTTTCGCAGCGAAAAAATAAGTTTCAAAGAATTTTGGAGAACCTAAAATGGGTATACACACGTGTACAATTATGTGAATATGTTTTATAAACAGACGTAACTCAAGGATTTTGAGTATTGCTAGAAAAAACTGGTATAGGCCGTACTTAACACGCTACTCGGCGGCTAGAGTAGGCGGCCATCTTTAGGCTCGATTTCAGTCACCATATGAAATAATTCAATTTTTGGTTTTTCAAAATTCTGATGAGAAAGACGTAAAATCTGCGATTATATCTAAAATTATATTTGCATTGTGCTACAGTTCAGGTATTGCGATTTAGATGCTAACAAATAATTACGCTACAGTCAATGTGGAAATTCTTTTACATTCATAATGTGCCGGATTGATTGCGACCTAATTATACATTGCCAGCTTAGTCGCAATGTCTGTATTGTAGCGCAAAGTAAATATAGTAGTTAGAAATATGATAGCAAATTTAATATTTTCTTCTCAAAATTTAAAATGACGAAAAATAATAACATTCAATATGGCGACTGAAAGCTAGCCACAGCGAGAGCAAGGACAAGGATTTGACTTATGGTATGAAACTGGGTAGGTTGCCAGCATTGTATTTTGTGTGCACTTCTGTGTGGCCTACACTGCTACACGTTCTTTTAGGCTGTTTTTTAAATATCCTGAAAACTTCGAAGAATTGCTCATTTCCGTAAAACAGAAGAAGAAAATATTCAAGGTCACTTACTTACAAATTGGTTTCCAAATGTTTGTTCTTGTAGCAATATTTCTCTCGTCGGAATTTTTCCCCGTAAACGGCATCTTGAAAGGTAATTGAACCCCATCGATTATAATTAAACATGTTAAGTCCCTGACCTTGCTCACACCACAGCTCCGAGGTAGGCAGCGTATAAGAAGGCGTGATTCATAATTCAACGCTAAAAGCATTAATCTATAACTGAAGGTTTCTTGAAACCAATTAGCAAAAATTAAACAATAGTAATCCTAGACAATAGTTTTAGACAACGTTTTAAACAAAATTGTTTCCAGTGTTACGAACTTCTGAGGCATAATCTCTGACGCCGGAACCTCGTGTGTTTAACTGCGGCGCAAGATATCACGCGTAACGATTTAGTAATTTTGAATAAATATTTACCCGTAAAGTAGCAAATGCCATTATCTAGGATTGTCATTGAGTATTTCATCCATATTGGCTCTGAAAAAAAGGTACAAATCAATTGATGTTTTCAGCGTGTATTTATCTACCACGCACTCTTGAGAGACCAATATACCAGATGTAATTGTCCACATTTGATGCGCGGAGACGGCAGATTTGAGGCTCAGACTGCCACACTCACGATAACCACATCACTTCTATTTGCGACACGCCAAACTGGCGTGCAGTGCTTTGGTACTACTCTTTTTTTTTTCTGTGGGACTAGAAACGGTGACTCAACAATTTTACTGTGGCACGTTTGTAGATAAGTCCAACGCATGCTGCTTGTGTCGTGTTTTACATCTGGGCAATGTTTTTGAAGTTAACAGCAATAAAAAACCGTTTTTGCTATTTTGTTGGGTCCAAATCTTCTATCTAATAAAAGGCTGATTTTTTTTATATTATGGAAGCATAGATTTAAATATGTGATATTTTAGTAGATAAACATTTTGAGAGCAAGTTGGATAGTTTCGCGTAGAAAAGAAACAACATGGCTCGCTACAACAGTAGTTATGAGACAGGTACACAGCCCCCTCAAGTAATGGCACAGGTGTTTGTATGCGCACTACATTTACCGAGGCTGGGCCAGTAGACGCACGACGCGATTCAACTCCAGTGTGTTTCTGACGTGCGCCTTTCAGTGGTCCGGATGTTTACTGCTTTGGTATTACGCACTGCTTCGTGTCTTTTGAGTGCAGCTCCTATTGTACGAGTCGACTGAAAATATACGTTCACATGTACACCGTTTGAGCATAGCAGTACAGGCGACGACTTAGATTTTGTAAATCGAAAAAGTATCGTGTGACAAACTGCTGCCATCAAGAAATATTTAGGCCTTGGTGTTGAGGGGTAACACAGCATGCGCAATGAATAATGTAGAAAACGTATAGGTCACACTGGGTAATTACTAATCGTCCCCGTTTCCGATGTTTTAAGTAAAATTAATATTACGTATTACAATTTGTATCCAAGACATATATCACAATTTCTACTGCAATGTTAATCTATACCGCTAGTGTATTTACACAAAATATTTACTTACAAAATCATAGTTCTGCCGTTCTTAACAAAATCATGTTAACAACCATAAAGAGCGCAAAATATATTTTAAAGAACTTTTTTTACAGAGAAAGTAGAAAATAATTATTATAAAATAGTTAAAAATATGTTACAAAAGATCCCCATTGCATTTTATTGTCCAAGGACCGGAAAACGTTAGTACCAATAATATGTTATACTTCAAACACACTAAGAAAACTTTCCTATGAAAAAATCCATGCTAATTAATTTTACTTCATACGGAAAATATCTGCTATCAGATCAAATAAATTGCTTTATTTCAGGATAATTTATACATTTAAATTCATTTCTTAAGTTACATTGTCACATAGTAAATATTCAGTTGAACAATTGAAAAAGTGACAATAAAGATAGAACATCAACAAAGCAAAGACTTTTTGACGCTGTTACAAACAATAATAGCTACTTAGGTATATTTGAAGGTTGCAGCCGTGGCAGTCCTCCAAAACATAAAATGAAGAACTTGTAAACCATTAAAAATAATTTTACATCTATTTACAATGGAAATAAAGTGCGGCAATCAACGTTAGTCGGTTGACATTTCACTCATCCTAATGAAAGTATTTTGAGGCTAAGCATTTCGTAGCACGAATCCGTATGTATGATATCCCGTGTCGAAGGTTGGAATCATTCATATCCACCAGTTTCTTCAATTCGTTGGACATTAAATATACAGGTTAAGTTCCGCCATGTTTAGTAATGCTTAGTCTAATAATTAATAACAGATTTAACAATCAACCTTAAGAAACTTCGCCGACAATAATGCTGTACCATAGCCTATACTGATAAAAGAAAAATGTCCCTAGTATTTGATAGTTTGAGGGGTCGTGGTAGTCGCCTCCCACCTAGGCGATCTGGGTTCGATCTCCGGTGGGTTTCGTACAGGATTTTTCGCATGTGGGAAACGTGGTGGATGTTGTCGTTGGCCGAAGTTTTTTTCTCGGGAACTCCCGTTTCTCCCACCTTTCTCATTTTGTCGCTGTTCCACACTCACTTTAACCATTGTTCGGACCAGACGGGAAACAGGCATGCTTCGTTAGTCGAGAAGCCGGCCCAACATTCGCCTCTGCATTTTCTCGTACCCAATGTGACCCTTCCGAAGGCGAGAACACACAGTGGATTTCCATTTGATGGTTTGGGTTTGACGGCATATTTCCCTTCATTCTCCTACATTGACTGTAGATCAATCATACAGTGGGGATTCCTTAAATGTAATACAGTAGTGTTTTTACCTTGAAAATAATCATCTAGACCGCATAATGTATTCTTGTCTAATTGTCAAGCAGCACGCAAGGGGACATGATGAGACCAGAAACAATGACATATTGAAAACACAACGAAATACCCACGTGATAGTGGCTGTCATTGTTTATACTTACAAATAAGGATATTTCGACTTCGAATCCCATCTCCTAAAAATTTTAAATTATAATTGACTTAATATTTGTATGTAGCCCGACAACATGAGCGTCAAACATTTCAACTGAAGGCGTCACAATAAGAATTCCTAAATAATACGGCTGAGTGGATGACCGAGGATGGTGAAGACTTGATGGCCGAGCTAACCGAGACAGTACGTTTGACAAGCAGTATCGGTGTGAATTTCGGATAAGGCCCTTATGTGTCTGTCGAGACGCCACTTTTGGAATATTTGATACGTAAACAATTCCCTTATCAACACAATTACCGTTGACATTATGGGGGCATATGACATCGTCTGCCAACATTACAGTTCTAAACTGTAACATTCATAGTATGTTTCTGGTGTTAAACTTTTAGTGGACTATAACCCCAGCATCGCAAATTAACAAATTATATTAAATTCACTGTGAGTGGATACCATTGCAGTTCTCAGACTTCGTTCAAATAGCAGCACATGAATGGGAATGTTCTATGTACATAAATTTTCCAGGGAACTGTAACTCTAACGCGCAATTCCAATACTAGTTTCAAAAAGCAATGAAATAATAAACAAAATTTAAATATATATATATATATATATCATAAAATTATTTTCTGGGCGTGTCCCAGCAAAAAAAAAGTGCCACTGGAGGTAAGGGTGGAAAGCTGAATATTATTAATTTGGCAAGGGACAATTTCTGCTTATTGCTGCGCTGGTATCGGTAAAGGGTGTAAACTGACCAGTCACAGAGCTTTCGTGAATATGCAGTTAAATGAAGTTGAAAGTATTTAAAACCCAAATTAAAATTGTTTTTTATTTCTAAATTAAATTAAATGATTTCGCTCTTTGCCAAGCTTAGTAAAAATAAATTCAACTACAGTCTCGCAATTTATTAGACATCGTAGCAACATCAGTGCAACTAGTGGCACAACTTTTTGCTCTGCCAAAGCCTCCCATAAGAAAATACATTTTCTTTCTAACCGTACTAGACCTAACCTTACCGGAGGGCAGCCCGGTAAATTCATCAACTGCACATGCACTAATACAGTTACACAAAAAGCGTAAACTTTTTAAATTTTTGAGTAGTTCCTCATTGGTTGCAAGTGTTACTGAGCTTGGCACATTATTCTCTCCAGTTTGCGAGTGATAATAGGATACTGGTAGGCTAAATCAGCAAACAACAAAGTGTAAGCAACGTATAATACAGTCTTGTACAACGTACTAGTTGTAACCCTAGCGGCGAACTGTGCAGGGTTACCAACCCCGAGAGGTTGGACAGGTCACGGACACAGTGGGAACAAACAGCGTCCTAATCCAGAGGACCATTCGCTTCGCAGCAGGGAAGGACGGGAGGTAAGAGGGTGGCCTTTTGTTAAAAGGGTCCAGGTCAAAATTAAAGCCCGGATTCTGTCTCGTAACGTCCAACCTACGAGCCAAACTAACGCCAGTAGACAATATGTCCTTCTATGGAATGAGTGAAAACTGTGCTTCTTGAAGAGTAGTAACAAGAAACGTTCAAATATTTAAGCTTACAGCACTGGGTTTAGTTCAAGATTGTTCTATTGATTTGTATAACGAGTGCCAAAAGAAATGTACAAAACGAAATTTCGAACAACCAGCCAACTTTGGTGTATTATTATAGAAGCACCAGAGAAAAAACTTAAAAATTATTGAGGCAACATTTTGTTCACGTAAGGAAAGCATATTAAACTTACACGTACGAAAAAATATTTAACAAGTGTAAGGGAAGGTGATATCTATGTATTTAAATTCGCATATCACCGAAGGTAAAAAATACCTAACTTAGTTATAATGAAAAAAACACATGCCTGGCAGAGACTCGAACCACGATCTGTGGATATTAAGTTGTCAATATTTCGCATATTTTTGAAGTAAATATTATTGTATTTAATTCGAGGATTTTTAAAATATATGCCGCAAAGTTTAGGCTTACCCCTAGCTTTGCACTTAACCACTGAAAAATCGACAGAGAAAAGTAACGCACTATATTATACAATAACTAAGCATTTTAGTTAATGAAGTTAGCCTATATAGCGTTATTTATACAAAATTTGTATGTAATTTAGCGCACACACACTTTTACAAATACCCTAATTTTCATATTATTTACGTTAACGCGTGTATAAGGGACGGTTACTCGAGCATAAGCCATCTTGACGATATAGCCACTCAGAAATTGTGGTACACGCACGCAGAATAAACTGGTACGTCATGTCAGGTACACACTATATTATGGACCGGTTTCACCACAATTGTTTAGCCAGATAAACCGAGATTATTCTTTTTCTGCGTCCCACCACACAACCTTCGATTAAATCTAACTAGCTTACGTTAAAACTCAAACGCCCATTCTTGGCCCTTTAACTTTTTAAAATCCTTTCATATGTAGCAAAATGGCGACATGAATGAACACGTGTGTGGTTTTTGAGATTATGGGGCCTTATGTGATGAGACTTGAAAAAAATTACTCAAGTTCAATAGAATAATTTGTAACTAACAATTTTTGAAGTATTATGGATGAGTAGATATACAATTTTCGATATTTGAAAATGAGGCTTAAAATGCTAATATTCAAAGGCAAATACGATGGATTAGTGAAAACTGCAATAATTTTGATGAATATAATGTTTATTTTGTGACACACTTTCACCAATCTACAGGATCTTAATAATTTTGATGAATATAATGTTTATTTAGTGACACATTTTCACCGATCTAGAGGATGTTTGGAAATTCATATTACAAACTTCTAGGACTAGTAGAGGGGACTGAGTATACAACATTTTGAATATGAAGCCATGTCTGGAAACGTACAGTTTCCGTGATACAGCCATTACAATGTGTCGGATGTACAATGTGTGCAACGATGTTGCAAGTCGTCACATCGAACTTCTGTTGTAGTGAGCAGTTTCGTACGGGATACATCCAGTGCAGAAAACAGACAGAATTGTGTTTTTTCCCACTGTTGACACGAGTGTTAGTGTGATAAATTAAAGTTTTTTGTAACATTGTTATTGTTACCAAATACATTTGATTTTCTTCTGTAATGTGTCAAACGTGCTTAATTCCGTATCTTACGTCACACCTCATTACATGGTGCTCTTCTGATGTCATACTGCCTATCTGGTTGAAAACAACACCGGTAGGCCTACATCTAACACATTGTAATGACTGTAGCATGGAAACGGTACGTTTCCGGACATGGCTTCCTATTAAAAATATTGACCACTCAGTCCCCTCTACTATCCCTTGAAGTTTGTAATATGTATTTCCGAACTTCCTGTATAACGTTAGCACGTAGTCTTCTAGACCAAACACAACAACGCATAGTGTTTCCATCAGGAGAGAAGTAAAATTATTTTGTCTACAATATTCGTTTATCTGTTGTGGACTCTGAATAAAACGTATATGTTAGTACGGTCACAAAAGCATCAGAGCCAACATGAGGTACCTACTAGTATAATTACATCATTATAATTGTGTGTAAGCCAATGTGTTGGCTTCAATTGCAATTCTGTAGGCCCTTATATCAGGTTGACTTTCATAACTTGGAGTAAGCAATGACTAAAATTTCAAAGGATGCCTAATATCTTTCAATTTGTATTACGCATAATAATCTTTTAAATAAACATTGTGTTAACTGAGTTCATAATACTATAATTACAAATTTCAATGCATTTCTTAAAATACATAACTTACTCATCATGTTCAGCATTCATTACACTTAGAAATACAAAGACAAGCAGAGAATATCTACTTAAACATATGAAACCAAAACTCTAGAACTGTAGCTGAATCTAAGGTTCCGCCTTGTTGAAACTAACAATTCTGCAAAAGTTAAGTACTTAACTTCGCTTAGCTAAACCCAGTTAGTTCTTAAACGCAGTTAAATACGGAGTTGAAATATTTGTTTCGCTTAGATAAACCAAGTTAAAAGGAAAAAGTGGTGAAACCGTCCCTAAGTACGAAACAATTTTTTCGTTCGTGGTACAAGACCTAGCAAAATGGTATGGTTACCAAAACATTAGTAAGTAACAGCGCTGCGTACTGTGCTCGGAAACGTTCGTATTTGGTCTAAGAAACTTTTACTTTCTAGAAAAAGATTTTTCTGAGTCATTGCATCTATACAAAAATTATTTTGTAGTGAGCCATAAACCAGGGTTACATTGTGACAGGGATGATTTTTTGACACTCGATATGTTCATTTTTTATGTCTTTTGAATAATAATGAAAAAACTGTATTTGTGTATATGTAACTACACTTTTGCTTCATTCCTATTAACTTTACTTATTTACTAAACAGTCCACAAATATATTTTAAAGTGGTATAATGACAGCTTGGTTTACAGCACCTACTTATACTTTGCACCACAAGTGAAGAAAAGTAAGTTTACCTCACAAGGTTTGTGACTGTTAGATATTAAATTATTTTCTTTCTTAGACTGATTAAATGTTTTTACGGTGACAGATGTTATTTGTATGATGAAATGAAAAATCAATATAATAATATAAAACAAACTTGACACTGTCAATGACGCATATATATAAAATTTCTCCTGTAAAATATGTTTTTCAATTCGTAACGAGAACTGGACTATTTTGGAATTGCGGGAAACATAAAACATTCTTACTAATAGTTTTCACTTTTTCTAAAGACAGTGGTAGTTATGGTAATGTTATTATTACATTTTCTAAAAAAAATAAGGTTTTCGAGCTATTAATTACTGTACCTGTTATCATCTTGAAACCATTTCATTATTTCTTACTGTAAAATACAAGTTTTGTAAGTAAAGTTCTGTACAAAATAGCTTAATTTAATAAGATTTTCTGTGTGTAATTATTGCATTAGTTTCTGATGTGTAACGCACATAATTTCAGAATTTTATCAGTTACAGGAATAAATACAGCCCCAGTTCGATATTTACATAAAATTCCATATTCACTCGAAATAAGTAGCACATACACACGGGTTTAACAGAGAACTATGAAAAAAAAGCTAATGTGAAATGAAATTTTTGTCAGTACTTAACATCTAGGCCTTTAACGCTGGTGAGGGGTGATATGAGGTGAGTATGGAGAACTGCCCGAATAATGGGGCGGGGTAAACTGGAGATTCCCGAGAAAACCCGCCGACCAGCAGGCGGGACAAACGGGAAGTCCTAGAGAAAACCAGCCGACCACCGACATCGTTCGGCACGATTCCCATTTGCGAACATCCAGGGTCCGATCCCGCCGGGGTCGAACACGGATCGTTGTATACTGTCAACGTAATTCGCAAGGTCGACGTAAATTTGTTTTCAGGCGAAAAACATGTAAAAAGCATTGTATTTGAAACTGGTATCGTGAAATAACAAAGAGAGGGTGGGTTATATTTTACTATTCAATATCGTTATATTGGAAACGAATAGTTTTATTTTACTATTCGTTTCCAATATAACGATATTGAATAGTAAAATATAACTCATCCTCTCTTTATTACTTTGCGATACAAAAAAAAAGTATAATACATTATATTAGACGTTGAGGGTGTAGGAAGTTTCGTATGCATTTTGTTGCAGAAGGTATCGGTAAATAAAAAACGGCGGAAGAGTTTTATTTGACCATCTTATAAGCAATTACTCTGGTACAGAATTGTGAAATTAGATCTATCAGCTTTTTATTTTCCAATACCAAGACGGAATTTCCGTTTTTCTGCGTCCCCGCCCAAACCTCCATATTCCCGTGCGGATCCCCGGAAGTGTGTTCAAGTTTAAGGGAAAATGAATGTTGAGTAGTGTGACGTCATTGCTCCATATAAGCTTCGTCATTACTTATTGTCGTGTGCGATCGGTAACTAAAATAAGTCCCGACTTTTCCGTACTTAAAACATTATCCGAAAAATTCGTTTTATCTATTCGAAATTGGTGTACGAACGTAACCTGTGTTTCAAATTTGCTTTACTTGTAGACTCTACTAAGAAATACTGAGCAGTGTTTAAATTATATATTTGGTTGTCAAGCTCTTCTGCATGCCCACAGCCAGTCAGTCGCAAATCTTAAGTTCTGAACATTAACCACAAAAAATAAATGATATAATTCATATCTGGTACCCAAACACGATACACATACTTTCAAAATTCATTAAAGATCCGAAAGCAACTCGAGTAACAGAGATAGTTTTCAAGGACACATAAAATAATATAAGTTTATAAATAATTAAAAATATATATTGGCTATAATTAGCTAATATGAATTAATGTACGGTATTGTTTTATATTAACATGCCGATGGGCAAAATGTTCACATAAGCATTATCATTAGCAGTACATATAATAATTCAAAATCGTTCATACGAGTTCAGTTAATGATACCAAACATAAACACAAGTTTACCACATAATATTTCAACTAATCCTTCTATATGCTGCCAGATGTCACCCACGATTAAACTCTCATAACATTCTAAGCAATGCACACTGATTACCGAACAGCGAAAAAGAGTTTTCTATATAATCCAGTTTTCTAAATATCAATTTATAATATCAAATGTAAAATGTTATGTGTCAACGATAAGGAACACATTCACAAGAGCCACAGTATCTGTAGACGGTCCCTCCCACCATATGTATTACAAATCGACGAACATAATTTGCTTTTGGCTATTAGGTGGACCACAAACTTAATGGAATTAGTTTCCAATTGTGATTCGGATCTGTGAAAGAAA
This sequence comes from Medauroidea extradentata, assembly GCA_003012365.1. Taxonomy (NCBI): domain Eukaryota; kingdom Metazoa; phylum Arthropoda; class Insecta; order Phasmatodea; family Phasmatidae; genus Medauroidea; species Medauroidea extradentata. The sequence goes on along the minus strand of PNEQ01121366.1, from coordinate 35,128 downwards.
ATACATAAAAATGTGTCAGAAAAATAAATGATAACAGATGGGTGTTAACCATAGTTGAATTACACCATGGAACCATAATAAGGTATCAGTCCATCATGCCACTGAGCACTTAAATAAAGTATGACTTTGACATTTAACACCATGCACGAAGCGAAATCGTAGTTTACCTAATTTTACGAAACTGAAAAAAGTATTTTTCTTTTGTGTTCAGGATGTAACTCATGCAATAATTTTTATTTTAAATGATTAAAATTTTTGAACCTCATTACAGAATATATTAGATAACTGAGGTTTAGCCACTTCGCAACTAGCATGCCTGGTAAGTTTATATAGGCTATTATTAAACACTTACAGAATCTTTTAAATTAATAATTCTCAAGCATGTCTTACCATCAAGTATTATTTCAAGAAACAGTCATGTGCAAAACTAGGCCTATATGCTTTCCGAATTCATGACGCCACTTTTTTTTAACCAATTGATCTTTATCAGACACTTAAACTAATGACAGGAGCTCAGGAAATTAAATTTTTTGTGACTGTTGGAAGAAAAAATCTTTTTGTGAAAGTGTAATTAAAATGGCGTTGCCACACACTTCTAGAAACCATAATAAGCCTATGCAAATACTGTACATACTCATATTAAAACCCAACATGAACAATCATGTAGATGTTTGTTTACATCTTTGCACTTAAATAAATTTTGGGGTTCACCTTTTTCCCAACTAAATTCATTCTTCCGCATAAATATGAAACAACCTAAGAACATAGATTCTGTCTAATCAAATATACTGAGAAAATAGCACAGCTAAACATAAATTATTTCATAAGTTTGGGAACATATAAAACCAAACACCAATTTCAACAAAGTACTTTCGTAACAAAATATTTTGGTACATAAAAATTATACTTTTGTAGATATAAATAAAATTGGCAGGCCACAGAGTCAGATGAGATTTTCATGCAAATAAATTTATACTGCACAGAATTATATATTAACATCATTTACTGTTTTACAACTCTTCGCAATATCTAACATAGCACACAAATATGATTTAAGTAACATGTACACAACAAAAGCAGGGTCTTACCTTCTTTTCCGTGAGTTTCTCACACCGTCTCATCTTGCAGATCTGATGACTTTTGTCATTGCGACATGGGGCACAATCACCACAGTTATCCTTCCGTTGGCAGCCAGTGCATTCACCACAGCGCTTGCGTTTCTTTTTAATAGGTTTCTCTCCATCGCTGTCAGAGATGGAAGGCGTACTCGATGGTTGCAATGGAGACTTAAAACCAGCTGTGCTCGATATGGCTGCAACTTGACCAGAACTCTCCACACTGCTACTTCCTGCACCATCACTCTCTGTTGAGCTTTCGAGAGATGATGTTCGCACTTTCCGTCTTTCTTTTTTCCTAGAGTCCATACCTCTCAGTGGTGGGCTGTCACCAAATTTAAGTCCATCACCTAGTTTGTTAGCTTCTAAAACACCCATCGGATTCTGAAAATTACTGTGATGTAGTTGCGTTAATTGTTGGGACGCCATTTTATAGTCAGTAGTGACAAGAGTCACAGGTTCAGTCTTTACCACAGTCAACACAGTAGGCGCACTTTGAGCTACTAAAGTATTCCCCTGGAGAAGGGCAGGAGCAGAGTTAGGAGGAGCAAGTGTGATCTGATGAGGATGATGATGAAACTGAGCATTGCTCAGAGTTGTTACAGTTGGCTGATTGTGAGGGGCACCAAATGTCTGAGTATGTGTGAATAGTTGAATGTGACGTTCGTCCAGAAACTGCTGTTGAATCGATGGTATTTCTCTAGCTTGCACTGGTGCAGGCACTAATGGGTAACCAGGTCGAGGATTTACAGCAGAGAGAGTGTGGAAACTAGGTAATCCAGAAGAAGAGGACGATGGAGAAGGCGAGGCTACGCTTAAAGTAGTCAGAACCTCCCCGTTGTTTCCAGTTACTGTTTGCTCCTGTGAAAATCCTGTAAACTGAGATTGAAATGAAGGCAGTTTACTTGCATTGGTGACAGGAGCACTAAAAGAGTCAGTAAATGCTGCTGGAATAGCTGCAGGAGGTGCTGGGGCTATGGATTTCAGCAAAGAGTCATGATGTAGTCCATCTGGTGGCTTGCTTTCCCATGGGCGATACTGCGGTTGTGGAACAAGAACAGGTAGGCCATCGCCACGTTCCATCAGTCTTCCTGTGAATCCATCGTAGTAGTCCCATGGTGTGAGATCTAGCAAGCGACTCGTTAAACCTTCACTAAAAGAATCTCCTGTTAACCGGGAACTAAGACCATCTGCTACATCTGCTGCATTGAAGGAGCTGAATGGTGGAAGACCAGACGATGAAGACTTCGATCCATTGGCTCCGTTGATGTCGCTGCCTGGAAAGTCTGAATCTTTATAGGTGTCCTGGACGGTAGAGGAAGGGGTGGCAGGTTGTGAAGGAGGAAGTGGGTAACCTATAGAGCCACCCCCTCCTGCTCCGGAATAGCTTGCAGGGCCCAGAGGGTCTGGGCCCTGGCTTCCCCCTTCACTCATCTTGTATTCATGATGTATTCTGGCCTCTCATATCTGCCCTGAACATATCCACGGCTCGCGTGCTCAAATCTCGTCATTCAATGCCTGCAACAAAAGATAAGAAATAAACTTAGATGTTGATATTGTTGTAAAATTATGTGAGTCTGTTAGTTACATTTCCAGGTCAACATACAACATCTATATGCATCAAATGCATAATATATGTGTATCTGCTACACAAATTAGCCTCGATATGATAACTCTTTTTTTTTTACAGAATAGGGCTGTTTGTTATTGGGACATGATAAGTAATTACAATGTATTTGTACAACCAATTTTAATGTCAGTTTTGTAGCCTATTTTCCCCTCCAGGGTTTACAGGGACATTCTATATTCTATATACACTTTTTATTATACAATAGGCAAACTTATCAATTTCCGTTAATAAAATCCATGCAAAGGCCAGTGAAATAGCCTATACATAAATAGGAAAATTATTGTATGATATGTGCAAAAACTTGCTGCATTGTTCTTTACTGTTGCATAGCTACAAATGCATTCAGAATATAAACAGGAAATACATGATCGTCTACAGTAACAAACAAGTCCTATTGCAGTGTGTTAAGTCATAAATGCTTAAAAATACACACTTTAATGTCGGACATTATAACTTAGGTAAGTTGTGAGTTTATTAAAGAGGCTAGCTTTATGTTGACTCCAGATCTTTTGTTAAATAAGGCACGACTAGACGAAATGGAAAAAATTATTTTAAAAAGGCATTAAAATTACTCGAAAAAACGTTTACATTAGAAGAATAATTGGTTCGGAATAAAATTCTGGAAAGCGGTACGCCAAAATGAACATATAATGCTTACTGCTTACAGAAACTAATGTTAATAAACTAATCAGAAGCTAAGTTGTGCTTTTTTCTATTTTATTAATATTCATGAAAGGAAATGTCAAGTATTTCACATATGGAAAAATTACATGTAGTTTAATTCATTATATTTATGTAATAATTTTTCTCCAATTAAGACTATTTATTTCAAAAAAATTTATGTTCATATCTATAGGTCTGGACTGTAGAACATATTTTTGCTACAAAATAAATTAAATTGTAAGTTTATACCTACAACTTACTAGAATTTGTCATAATATTCCCTGAGAATATTACATATTCAATAAAACTGTGAAATACAATACTGTGTAAATGTTTTCATTTCTGTAAACTGCCAATGACTAATTTCACAAGCGCAACATTTTTCTAGACATAATAAATTACATGTAATCAAGAATCTCTAGTACCTTTAGGCAAGATGTAAACTTGCAGCTATTGGAAATTATTGCCACACATCAGTATTCGCTAGCAGTGCCAAAACCATCAATGGTAACTTATTACCTAGATTTGTGGATTTCCTAAAGTGGTGAATACATCATCGTAAGCATAGATGTGTATTTAAGCGAAACGATGCAGTCAATATTATAATGATGGCAACAGGCAGGGTAGGTCTTATGAGGCGGAACTAGAGGTTGTGCTGCAGTTGAGTGGCTGGTTCTTGAATCTGTGTAAGTGCTATATCATGTCAGCACTTAGGTTGTAGTGTAGCTAGAAATAGTAATACAAATTGTAATTGTAAAATTTAAGTTCCCTAGTCTGCTTAGTAGGCTGGTAATAGAGTTCTTCTATCATTACCAAACCCAGCAGTCGGCTGTCATTGGCATTAAGTGAGCTTGCTCTTGGAGGCCCCTTCATTGCCTAGCTCTCACCCAGGTCTAGTCTTTCCCTTGTAATTGTAAGGGACAGCAAAACAAACACACAACCTGTCCCGAGCAAGCCCATTTCCACATCTTGGTGAGGACTATAACTGCAAGGCTAACAATATGTTGTTAATGGAGTGAGAACGACGATCACATAGTGAGGGCTCCATCTGTGTAAAGGCGAGGTCGGGGCTAGTACTTCAGAAGTCAACACTTGTCCCTCGGCGGCTGTGAGTATCCGCGAGAAAATTATCTCAAACTCTAATCTGCAGTGGTGGGAAGTTCCAGGGATACATAGTGCTGCAGTTACCACAAGTCTTGGGTGTGTGAACAGTAGAATGTGACGTTCGTCCAGAAACTGCCCTGAATATGCTTAAAAACTCGGCTCTGGCGACTGCAGCGAAAACATCAGCATTCTGTTGTCGTCAAAGGATTGGATTCAGAGTGACTACTTTTGAAGCTCTCTGTATTTGACAGCCTTTATAGCCATGTGTGCACAGGATGGAGTGGGGACTGCACTAAGTAAACCACAGCAGGCTGCCTTTGTAGACTAGATGAAGTCGACATCTGATTGGTGCAGCAAAATGCACTGCCTGTCACTGCACTTCTTAAGAGTCAAAATGACAGTTCGAATTTCACTGCTGCTTTTAACTAAGAAGACAGTGGTGAAGCTGAGCGATACTTCTCTGGTAATGCTACAGATAGTGTTTCTTCTCAGCGATGAAAAGTGAATATCTATACTGTATAGTGTATATTCCTCAGTGTATCAGACAATGTCGCCTTGGTTGAAAATGAATTCGAGATGAATGTGAGGCCGGTAGTTCTACCAGAGAGACGAGAGACAATCACGTCGCTCATCTGGCGCGATGAATGGATGAGGTGAGACGTAATAGCGGTGGAGCGGCGGCGAAATGCTAGGGCGAGAAAAGCGCGAGATCAACGAGAACAGCTGCCAGTCAATGGCAACGCCCGCCACGATACCAACATGTAAAAATCGGGACTCAAACCTGGATAGCTGTGAGGCGAGAGGTTTGACTACTACATCATCGTGACACCATCATGATTTACTACACCATAGTGACTTCTTCACTATCGTGGTACCATTTCCTCCTTATAATCTAGGTATTAAATGAATTAGCCTAAAGTAATTAGCCCCTCCTTATCGGCCAGCGAACTAAAATTCGAGGGCAATAACAGGTGAAACTTTTAACAAGAGAGCATTTATCGTGGATATATTTGACGAACGCAAATTTCCCAGCTAACATACATTCTTAAGTCAGGATGACTGACCTTTGCCACTAGGCTAAGAAGAATAACCATAGTTCCCTGAACAAGCGTAATGATCTATGGTCGTGTTGAGGAACCAGACAGCTCAAGAAATTTCTCAAATGCATGGAAATAAGTGTTCAAGTGCAAATCAGACTATCTGAGGCATTGAAACAGACTGTGACTACCACTTATCTTATTGTCTTACTAAGCAACCGATAAACACAAATGTAAAAACATAATTTCAACTAAGGTGACCCTCTAGGAGGACGTATTTTGAGCGTTCGAGTCTATGAGGTGGGAAAGTTAAGTGCGACATAGTACGCGCATCACCCCTTAGCATAGCCTCTAGGCTTGCAGTCTTCTCGCCGATAACTCACCTGTATGAGACATTTAGTAGTGATCCTATCCTTGAAATGAAGGTGATTATTATACTTAAAGAGGACCGCAAAACAGCCAGTTGCGTCATTTTAAGTCATGGGTAAATAAGCTTTAAAGATAAATAGAGGACTTGAAAACTGCATGCTATTCCTAAACACATGTAACTCACGTATAGTAAGTAGTTTTCCAACAAAAATGTGTTGGTCGAAGGTTGCCGCCTGTCTTGGTTGCAGAGCTGGTTGCATTGCTTCGGCCGTTACAAGGTAATTAAAAAACTGCTGAACGCGCAGGAGTGATATTCGCTTAAGAATAGCACTTTAAGAACGTTATACGTGTATATACCCGATTCAGGTTCACCACTACTCATTAAAGAATATTTCCTCGCTGCCAAAATGGTGACAAATGTGTATTTTTAAGATCATTTTAAAATATGAAATACTTGGAGCAGATTATTTTGAATGGTATAAGCGGGAACAATACACCTTAATCTTAAATATTACGTCTTAAAATTACAGGTTCACCGCTGATTGGCTCACAGAAGAGAGTTGTCGGTGAGAAAACTGCACGCCAGTTCAGTGACTTGCGACTAAAGGCTAAGGGGAGGCTCGAGACGCGTGCTGTGTCGTCTTTATTGCTTTCGCATTCGAACGTGCAAAATACGTTCACCCAGCAGCCATCTTAAGGCAGAACTTGAAAATAAAAAATCTCGCTGTCGAACTCCGAAGTGCTGACTTTCCAGTCTTAAACGTTACTGATTTTCCTTAATATATATATATACACCATAATCAGAGCTATTTAAGCAATAGAGATCTTATCACCATTTGACACGATGTTGGTTTGATCCTTATTCCATTGGTATGTTCATAATTTTGTGATACAAGAAGATGTAAACTCTAAGAAACGGATGAATAATCGTTCCTGGCCGTGATATGTATGGCATTGTTGAAATTACGTTGTTACTGGCATGGCAACACACTTGCAGCTTACATACCACCTGACTTAAAAAGACAATTCTAATATAGCTCAGAGATGAATGGTGGTTTTTAATTTTGTATTATGAACGTGCTGTAGTTTTGCGTTCGTCACAGATGCTAACGCTGACTTTGCGTTAAAATCAATTAACACTTCCTCTTACTGCATCTGTTAAACGTCATAGTGACGGAAACGTATAGCTAAGTATGATGCAAACTAGCGCACTGTCTGCAGAGAGATGCAAATTGGAACTTTTACGATTGAAGGGCGAATACTTTCCTTGATTTGCAATAACCCTTAGACAGTTATAATTGAAGTAATTTACGCTGAAGCAGTCGTATATTTGTGTTTGAGGACAATTATATTTTGCAAATTAGTTTACGTGCACAAATTGCAGGTTAAAATTCCATTATGTAGTCTACAATATTTCTAATAAAGAAACGTATCATAACAATTTCGTCGTATGGCATCAGGAATTAGCCATTTTATCTTACAATTTACACGATAAACAGCACAAAAGAATTGTAACATGGTTATAAAATAAGATTAAAACCAATGGTTTGGCAAGGCAGCGGGAAGCGTCAGAGCTCTCAGAATGACGCTCAGTAATTCCGTCTTATTGTTTTACTTTTCAATGTTACCGGTAAGTATTTTATATTAAACTGTCGGTAAATTCAGTTAATAGCAATTACATGTATTTGTAGATTAATTTCTATGTTAACAATCATCGGAAAATTCGTACGTGCAGTCGTTATTTACCACTACAAACCATTACACAAACAAACAATGTCAGCAGTATTACATAAGACCTTCGCTTTATTGATACGTTTATTTAAAATATGTTTTCCAGGAGAGAAGTCAGCTAAACGTAGTGTAGGTATGACTTATTATTTGAGTAAATATTCATGTGCTTCAACATAATTAATTACTATTTTGAGTAATAATTCTTACTATTACGGTTATAATGTGGTAAATACGCACCGTGTACACTGTAAAACAACAGAACCACTGGAAAAAAAATAACAAATCATATATTTAAAATTACTTTATAGATAGCTAGCTTTTAATAGGTCTCTGTACCATGTACATGAACTGTGTTTTACGCCTAATCTTTTATAAGTCCAACTGCCACACTAATTTACAGCAACACACACTTGAAACTATGCTTTCATGTTTTAAAAAATGAAGACAGCTTAGAACAAACAGGATTTCGGGGCCTTCAAAATGGCTAAAAACGGCTACTTTAAACTTTTGTGACTCCAAAAATACAACAAAACTATAAGCAAACTTTGGTATTTACATCACATTAACCACAAATGGAACTGTATGGTCACCACTTAACTCACATTGGAAAGACTTCTACGAAAATACTACATGGCTAGTACATCGCCCCGTAAGTAGAAGCGCTGTGGTCCTCGTCGCGAGCGCTTCAGCCCGACACTTAACGCTCCTGTCTTTGAGCCATAAACGCGAAAAATTTCATCCGGTACACAGGTCTCTTAGTTTGTTACAATACAATATTTGTATTCTAGTTGACTTCGTTTCGTACGTGTGCTCATGGCAATTGTTTCACGAAGAGAAATTGAATACTATGAAAATACACGTTTTCGTCGGTGAAAAGGGTCCGCGGTGGCCGAATGGTCAGACCATTCGGCTCCCACCAAGTCGATCCGAGTTCGATTCCCGGCGGGGTCGGTCCCTGGATTTTCGCGTGTGGGAATCGTGCTGGACAATGACGCTGGTCGGTGGGTTTTCTCGGGAATATCCCATTTCCCCCGCTCTTTCATTCCGGCGCTGCTTCATACTCACCTCGTGTCACCCTTCACCAGCGCTTAATACCTCGATGTTAAACGCTGACCAAAATATCTCACTCACTCAAACGTTAAATATTTGGTGCTCACTTTATCCCGAACGACCTATAAGTAAGTTACAATAAAAGTCATACTCGCGAGTGCATGTCCACGAGTAGAGATTACGATTTTCGAACTACGTTACAAAAGTCAGACACTCATTTATAGTCCTGAGTTGATAAATCGGCGGGTCTTTTATGACCGCGAAGCAAAACAATTTTGCATTCATACAGACGCTAAATCGGGCTTTGTCTTCGAAGCAATTACAAATCCCTCGTTTTGCGTTTGTAAATCGTCACCGTGAAGCAAAAGTATCTAAAAGTCTGTTGTAAACTAGCGCATTGTCTATGGCACGCAACAAATCGCACCGAGCATATTCTGCTGTACAATGGCGGATATTTTTCGTGAATTGGAGTATCCTCGTACACTCAAACAGCTGTAATTGAATTACTTGACGTACAAACAGTCCCATACGTATTTTATCAGTATTTAAAATTTACAAATTATTTTAAGTATACAAACGACATATTATTCTGAAATGGTAGACGATCTATGGTTAAAGGAACGTAGCATATTGATCTCACGCGACATTCGAGTTAGACAATTAATTTCATATTTACAAATAAAAATATTAAACCACATAAGTATCAATAAATGAAATTATTTCAACACAGTTCCAAACATACTGTACTTACAACATTTTAAAATCAGTGACTTCCAAGCGTTCGAAATGCGCCCGGCCTCCGTAGAGCGTAATCGGCTGCGCATAGGTTTACGATACGAGAGGCAGTAGGTTCGATTTTCAGGTCAGGCTGGTTGTAAATTTGTGTACGTTTACATTTGTCACATGTCACATTAAATTTTCTAATTACCATAATGTCGGAATATATATATATATATAGTTAAGCCTTGTGTCTAACATAAAAAAATTGGATGTGAATATTGTTGCATCTGAGTTTCAAGATCTCCTTACTTTTTGCAGTGATTCGATTCCAACACTAATCGAATTTTTTTCTTATTAGTTATATATTTCTCTTTCTATAAATTCGTATTAACTGCAACATTTTTCATAGTACTATAATTTGTGCGTGTAATCTTTTTTATCGCCACAATTCATTTACAGAACATATAACGGACGGAATAAGAAATATCTAATACTTAATACACGCTCGTTCTAACATTTAAGTTTTAAGAGAAAACAACCCAGCAAACTTTATGTAAACATATTCATTTATGTTTTAAATTCAAACACAAATACGCCTCCCTCATTCAACACAATAAACAACTACCTCGACTGATAATTCCGGTTGGAAAAAAAGTTTAGGGTACGATATTTTGTAGACGTTTAGCTTCGAAACATATACTGTACAATATTTATATTTGCTTTGCTTCGTACAGGTATCGCAAAGTCCAACATTACATTAGAGCCAAGACCCAGCTTTAAAAGGGTGTTCAGTGATTTCCTTTGCAAAAAAATGCCATTTGAATAACGTATATTGCTTGAACTCTGCAAATTACAGTTTCAATACATTTTTTTTTTTCAAAAGTATCTTCAATTGCACTCCCAAATAGTAGTTTCGAAAATGTCTTCAACAGTTAAATTTTGAGAAAAGACCTTAAGAGGCACCTAGCGGCAAAACCTACAAGTATATTCACGGCTACCTAACTATACGCTAGGTAGCGCTAATTTCGAGGATTGTGTTTACTAATGGAAGACAAATTTTGAACAGCGGAAAAGGAAATTGTCTTTATTTTTTTAAGAATTATATATTTTCAGAGAATAATTTCTAACTGTTGCCGCAAAATCTGCGTTGTCGCAAAGTTTTGCACGCATAGGACAGCGACGCTCGGAAACGAAAGCGGCTATGATCAAGAGCAGCGCAAAGTAGTATTCCAAAGCAAACTTGCGTGGCTGGTCATAATACACCCGCTGGCAGGCATGAAGGTCAACTCTCTTCAATATTCAAATGAACACTTTCAAAGTCGTCACTTCTTTTTTATTCCTTGTATTTTTTCTTTCGTCACACAGCAGCGCAAGGTTACACAGTGACTTCACCTTACTTAAAAGTTAACATTTCAGGGCCACAATTAAACACGTATTGTTAGTATTCTTGACATGAAGACTCACTTCACGAATAACCACTATACCTTGTAGTCATCTGCAAGGGGTCATCATTAAAGCCCGCGTCACCGCTTCTCAACGAACTAACTACCAGAAAACAAGTCATAGCTAGAGATGATGGTATATCGCGAAAATGTTTTGTGCCAACATAGCCTTGAAAACACTGACACAACGTAGCTGTCTATAGACCAATAACGTGCATCAAATATTAAAATAGCGGTATTCTTATTGGCTTAGTCAAATAGGGCAGTAGCTTCGCGTACAAGGAAAAATCCAGTAATCTTTTGATAAGCTGAACGTACGTTGAAGCCTAGCAAATAGTCAAGTTTTCCCGCGATAAACCATCATCTCTAGTCATAGCCTGTAAGTCATCCACTAACTTGACCGTCATCACGAAGTAAGCAACAGGTCACCGCTTCTCAACGAACTAACTATCATAAAACAAATCAGAGACTGTAAGTCATCCACTAACTTGACAGTCATCACGAAGTAAGTAACAGGTCACCGCTTCTCAACGAACTAACTACCAGAAAACAAATCAGAGACTGTAAGTCATCCACTAACTTGACAGTCATCACGAAATACGCAACGCGTCACTTGAATTAACAAAAACTCAATTTTTTATGAACATTTACGAATATGGACTTGGATTAGTTATAAGTTAAAAATAAGCATTTTAAATAGTCACCCGTGGTAAATTTAGCCCGGACGTTACCTGATATGAGGGAACTTGGGTTAAATGTTCATTCATTCCGGCCGCGCCGCTAGACGAAGCGTAGAAACTCAGTGGAATTAGTGGAATTTACAAACCGTGCAAAATATTTTTGAGTTTCGTCTGTGTACGAACAGTAGTCAAGAATGTTTTTGTTTCGGACAGGTATGTTCCGCAAGACGGCGCTTTTGGACCACGCATGAGTACATGAGCCGTTTTAGGAATTAAATAACAATTTATAGAAGTGCGTGAATTTCACATATTCTTCTGGCAGCAGTCTATATTTCTCAGTCTTATACACTCTCTGGCCAAAATCTAACATCCATTGGTAGAGGTGCGTAAATTTCGCACATTCATCTGGCAGCAGTGTATGTTTCTCAGTCCCATACACGCTCTGGCCAAAATCAAGTAGAGGTGCGTGAATTTCGCATATTAATCTGGCAGCAGTCTATATTTCTCAGTCTTATACACTCTCTGGCCAAAATCTAACATCCATTGGCTACCAACCGTACATGTGAGTAGCACGTGATAGCACTGTGAATTATTTACTTATTTACTACCGGCATGCTTTAGTTAAATGTGTGCCGAGACAACCGTCGTTCATTCACATAAGTTACAGTGAAGTATATGGTACTGGCGTTCAACCTGACCTACAATATATCCGCGAAATTCACGTACCTCTAAAAATCAGAGTAAATTACAGACAAAACACAAATGCGTTAAAACGTAACATTTAGAAGTGAACATTACACATTTTTTTAACACACTGCATGCTCAAAATATAAGATTAATAGTTCTACGGGTCTACGTTATTTCTTGCACATTATCCAGTACACGGTAGTTGTACTGTAATTACAACAAGAAAACTATTTGTATTGTGTTTACTGTTTAGAATTCTTTTTAGCATTTAATGTGTCAAAGCGAGAATACAAGACCCAATAAACCGGATTAATAGAACCGAAAACCTTTCAGCGAGATTGGGTTGTCGTTAGACATTGCAGTGCAGCTGATTTACAAACATTGAATAGTTATTACTTAGTTGCACGCCGCCTTGCCGCGGCTGCTGCGGTATTACAGTCGAATTAATTTTTGTTAAGCGCTCAGTCCGTGCGCTACCTCCGAGGACCTGATGATATGCATTTTTATACGGAACCGTGACAGAAGTTGCAGTAACGCCGACGCAATCAGTGATAAACCACGGACACTTTGACAGGTAAGTATGGTTTAATATTATACATATTAGGCTACGTCATTCAATACATTATTATTTCATGAGTGCATAGCAAAGGTAGCGTATTTCATTAGAGAATTTTAAATAGGTGTTTCTAATTAACAAAAAATTAACAAAATTGTTATTTATTAACAAAATTAATTAGCAAAATTAATTTTATTTTAATTAACACTTAACAAAAAAACAGTAGATCCAATATGGCTTGTGCCGCCTGGGTAAACGTAGCCTACTTTGCTCATTTGAGGCCTAGAATTGGGAAGATTCCTATTTTTAAATCATATCTTTATTTCAAAATACATTTAATGTAATGAACAACGGTACCATACTTTTTTTTCATCTGCATAACTCGAGAAAAACATAAATTAAAAACCCAGTTCTTTGCATGCTGAAAACATGAACGGCATGTTGTGACGTCACGATACTGTACATTTTATTGTACGTAACACACAAACTACAGCAATGTACGTTCATGTCGTGAAACTGTGTTTAATAAATAGGGCCCGGTAGTTTTCGCGAAAAGATTTTTGCCCCACTTTGTTTCAGTGTCTTACGTGCACACCTGCAGCTGAACTTCATGGCTATTGACAGAGTGTTTTTGTGCAGAGTCGTTATTCATTTGACTGTGCCAATCAGTACACGGATAGCTGTCACACATCATGTCTGTAATTTGCGGGTTTAACCTCCACACGCTGGGTGTTACGGCATCCAATCACTGACCACATAGCAGAGATGCAGGTGCGCGCGTAAGGCACTGAAACAAAGTGCTGCAAAATTCTTTTCGCGAAAATTACCGGGCTCTATTAATAAAGTATTTTATGCGGTAAAAATGAGTATTGCTGGAACTCCAAGGAGCATAAATGTGTATAGTAGTACCGCTGCACAGCAATAAAATACTATTTACTCCGAATAAAATCTTAACTTTAGCGCCGTCTGACAAATCAAGGCGGACTGCATGGCTTAAGTTACAAGAAGAAACAAAATAGTCTACTACTTACGACAAAAATACATTTTCTTTATGTAATGATTATTTCTATGTATTCTGTACTATATGCCACGATTAGCATACAAAAAATAAGTTATTTTAAGTTAAAAGTTGCAGCAAACAGTTTTCGACGAAATCCCGGCAGCTGTAGTGCTTTTGGCTGTTTCACTGGCTAAGGCAACGTCATTAGCCAGTAGTGAATTCAAGGCACCCGTGACTGGCCGATAATTCGAGGGGTGGGCGGGGTCTTGCGAAACTCGGCCAGAAACGGCAGCACAGCTCTCACTGCCGTTCACGAGAATCGTAAAAATTATTGAGAGAAAAAAAATTACTTTTAATTTAAAAACTTCGATCTGCTATATTATTTTCCCGACTCGCGCAACCAGGCCGTTCGATCACCAGTCTGTACCAAGTTTGGTTATACGCATTCCAACTATTAACTCGATATACTCACTTTTTGTACGCATGTGAACTTTATTCGGGTGACTTTTCAAACCTGAACTTATAATTCTACACTGGATCTAAAACATCTAAAAAAATTCGTAGTTAGTTATTATCACTCTGGAATTTAAATTAAATTGATTTAAACTCAAGCCTATAACTAAAACGTCGCAATGTGTGAGAGCTACTAATACCTTGCTGGCTTCACTCCTTTAAATTCAACACCAGTGAAATCTTCGTTGTTGACTAACAAATCTGCAACCATGCATGTCCTAACAACGGGTGCATTTCCCGAGCTAGCTTTTACATAACTGGGTTCGCTAAATTTTATCAGTATTTTTTTTTTAATCAGTGTAAAATTCTAATGCACACAGTAGTGCCTGGTGGTCGGCGGCTAACAAAAACGGCGGTGTTTGAAAATATGACATTTATAAAGCTGAAAAATTTGATAATGAAAATGCTCACGGAGCTATTGTTTTGCCTGACTGCATTTAGTGCCCAAATAATTAGGAAAAATCATGTAAATATTAAAAACTTTTTCTAGGAATTTTCCCACTGCGGAAGCGGTAAGGATTACGCAGTACGTCACCCACAGCGCCTGAATGAGACATTCAGTGTTATGCCTATTATTTTACGAGGTAATATTAATAATACCATTTAATTAAAAGATTCTGCGCCAGTATTTTGATACATAAAAAGACCACTAAAACAATTTCCCGTTATTTTCGGCAGCGTAAAAATAAACTTTAGAAGTAAATGGAGCTTGAAATGGGTGTACACATATGTAACGTTCTGAGTGCTATTACTAAGCAGACATAACTCATACTCTAAGCAGTTTTATAATTAACTTGTAACGGCCGAAGTTCTTCGCACTGCTCGGTGGCCTGAGTAGACGGCCCCCTTAAGGCAATCGCCCACCTGGCGTTTGCAGTGTGCTTGAAAAAGTTGTATTTTACGAAACTAGTAACTGATCCCAAATACGTTTACCTACGTAAAGAAACCACGCTACATACGGTGACAATATAACACTTTCAATAACTATTACGAAGCCCTCCAACATCGTCATAAAGGGTCTTCTCAGATAGTTATATCTCGTAGTATTAGTTATAACTGAATACATTAGAATCTAAGGTAGAAGCATGCACTGGACTTGTTGCGTAGTCACGTTTAATAAAAATATAGGGTCACCACTTAAAGTCACTACGATGTTAATTAAGAGCTGACAGAAATATCTCTCGCTACTTAAAGTCACGTTCAGACTAGACGCGAAACGAAAACCTGCATGAGGAGACGATGTCTCAGTTAATGCCCGTAACTATTGTCGCTCTTATTCAGGGACGTGCCAAATTTTCTGATAAAGGAGGGGGGGGGGGCAGATTTATAAAATAATAAAAAAAAGTAATTTTACTTTTTGGGTTATATCGTCTACATTTTTCCCTTCTACACAAATAAACCAAAAAATTCAGAAATGTAACTGTAAATGTAAATGTGTGGGAAAATGGTGAAAAAAAAAAAGATGGGAGAACAACGAGGGAGGAGACATTATTTGCCCCCTCCTCGAAGTTTACTTAAGAGAGACGTCCGCCCCTCCCCACTCCCCTTCCCTATTGGTATGTTTCTGTTCGTACTGCTCCTTAAAAAAATAATTCGGCAAGTTAAATGAACTTGGAATTAGTCTTTGTTTACGAAACGTATTCCCCCCCCCCCCACATTTTAACATCACTACAAAATATTCAACCATTTTTTTTTCATTTACATATCTTCTCCAAAATGTCTGCAATGTACGTCGTGTGCCATCCATAAATACGATTGATGCTAGGATATTATCGGAGTACGTCAATGAGGGGTATGGGCGCAAACTAACGCTTAAATAAGTCACATGTATCCTTGTGGCACAATATAACCTATGACCTTCACTTATTCTAGCTATCTGAAGACTCTAGTTAAGTGCATACGTAAAAGGAAACCAGATTTTCAGTTATTAACACCAAAATATTTTTTCTGTACTTTCTATACTGTATGTAATATTTCAAGTTGAATGATTCCCAACCGCCCATTTCACAAGTCGTCCAGGACAATATCCGTCACAGCCAAACACTACGGTGGCCTATCCGTTCCCCTGACATGTCGAAAATCAAACATGTGTGAGACCAGGCAGTTGAAACGCCAGCTGCTACCGTGCCACGCTATCCTGGACTTGCAAACAATTGTGGCCCCATCTGCCTGAGGACAACATCCGGCGTCTGCTAGACCTCACGCTCTGTCGTGTAGCAGCGTGTATCGCTGCCTGGAAAGGTGTGACGCCATAGCCGTCTTTAGTAGAAGGCCGCGGCCTTAGATCTGGACACCCTGCCAGGAAGGGTCATTTTAACACTTCTTTTGTCTCACCAACGGCTGTGGCTTTTCCTGATTCGCCGATCGTAGGGCACAATAACGAATCAGTAGAGCCCGGTAATTTTCGCAAAAAGAATTTTGCAGCACTTTGTTTCAGTGCCTTACGTGCGCACCTGCATCTCTGCTATGTGGTCAGTGATTGGATGCCGTAACACCCAGCGTGTGGAGGTTAAACCCGCAAATCACATACGTGATATGTAGAGACATGAACTTTTCGCGAAAAGAATTTTGCCCCACTTTGTTCCAGTGCCTTATGTGCACGTCTGCAGTTCTGCTTCATAGATATTGGTAGCGTGCCTTTGAACTGTGACGTTTCTCATTTGACTATACCAATCACAATAAGGTTACTGTAACACCACACGTCTGTGATTTGCGTGTAAAACTCCACGACACACGTATGTCAAAACATCCAATCTCTGACCGTGAAGCAAGTCTGCAGACGTGCACACAAGTCACTGACACAAAGTGAGGCAAATTTCTTTTCGCGAAAAGTTCATGTCTCTAGTGATATGTGACAGTTATCCGCGTACTGATTGGCACAGTCAAATGAATAACGACTCTGCACAAAAACACTCTGTCAATAGCCATGAAGTTGAACTGCAGGTGTGCACGTAAGACACTGAAACAAAGTTGGGCAAAAATATTTTCGCGAAAACTACCGGGCCCTACGAATCAGGCAAAGCCATTGCCTATGGAGAGCTAAAATAAGTGTTAAAATGACCCTTCCTGACAGGGTTGCCAGATCTAAGGCCGCGGCCTTCTACTAAAGATGGCTATGGTGACGCACTACGCGAACTACATAACCACGTGTCATTATCTTAATAGCTACTCTGTTTCTGTGATCTTTTCTTCAACGAACCTGTACCACTAAAGTTGCAGTACGATCTGATACATCTGTGGGTGTGCGCTGTTTATTGTGCGGCAGTTGGATGACAGCAGTTCATTACATGGCATGCGAGAAAAAAACAGTCTAAAACAATGCAAGCCCTCGTTCATGCGGGAATCCACTCGTGCAGGGGAGAGACATATTCAACGACAATAGTGCACACGACTTCGCGAATTCTTTCGCTGCAGAGCGAGCGACGTGGCGCAACAACAATGCGATGGACCCACACTCGGGAAGACCAGGTTACATTTACCTGCTCCGGCGATCCTGATTTTAATTTTCCATGATTTCGCGAAATCGCTCCAAGTGACCGCTGGTATGGTTTCTTATGAGCGCCGCCTACCCGGGCGTGGGAGGCTCAAAAGCGACGGAGCAGTAAGGTCGACCTTGAAGCGCACATCAAATTCCGCGTCGCCTCAACGATCCAAGCGCAGAACTAGCGTGCTAGGTTCCCGCCGAACGGTTTATACTATGGGACACTAAGCGATGACCATATATTTTTATTGGTGGAAAGTCTGCAACTAAGTTCAGTGCAGGTCGCATCTGAGTTTCACATACATCCGGTTAGTACATTTTGTAGTACGGCAATCTGAAAAGGCCGTTTTTAGCCATGCTGGAGGGCTTGGAAACAGTGTTTTTAATGAGCGTGGCGTCGTAACAATGAGGTTCCGACCTTGTCTGAAGTTTGTTTTCTTTTCGTACGTTGGCACAATAGGCGCACGTGGAATGTTTACGAACACGCTGCTACGCATTTGAAACGTGGGGTAGGCGGCCACCTTAAGGCGGCCGCATGCATTGCAGCGTGTCCGTAAACCGGTTTTTTTTCAACGAAAATATTCCACACGCGCCCATTGTACCAACGTACGAAAAGAAAACAAACATCTGACAAGGTCGGAACCTGATTGTTAAGACGACACAATCATTGAAAAACATTGTTTCTAAGTCCTCCAACATGGCTAAAAACGGCCTTTTCAGACTGCTGAACTTCAAAATGTTCTAACCGGATGTATGTGAAACTCATATTGCGTCCTGCACTGAACTTAGTTGCAGACTTTCCACCAGTAAAATTATGTGGTCACAGCTTAGTGTCCCATAGTAAAAACCGTTCGGCGGGAACCTTGCACGCTAGTTCAGCGCTTGGCTCGTTGAGGCGACGCGGCATTTGATGCACGCTTCAAGGTCGACCTTACTGCTCCGTTTTTTTAGCCTCTCACGCGCGGGTAGGCGGCGCCCTTGAAGACCTCGCTCGTAAGTTTTGTAGTGGTTTTTGAAAAACAATTTTAACGCAAATTAATACATATAGAAAACATTAATTCTTATAGTTTTAACACTAATATATCATTGTATCTGAAATTTTTCTGTTGCAATATACCAAACGGATTTTTTAGAATTTTTGCCCCTGAACTATCGCATATTTCGTTGTGAAAATAAGCATAAAATTAAGCAAAATAATTTTTTGCTAGTAAACAGTATATTATTTTAAAAAACACTATGGCAAAATTGTGCATCGTATAACTGTACACGGTTTCAAATTTTTTAAACAGCATTTGGTTAAAAAATATTCGAGTTATTTGCAACTGTTTTAAATAAATTAAAGACAATGGCCTTAAGGCGGCCGGCTGCCTGGCAAACAGCGTGCTAGCATAGCTCTTATTTCTCAGAAACTTGTCAACGTGTTTCTAAAGTGCGCATTTATGAAAAGAACGACTTAGCTTAAAACGTTCCACCAATAAAAATATGGGGTCACCGCTGAGTATTCAACGAAACCACACTTTCAGTGTCTTGAAGTATAGGTGATTCGGAATTTCGTGAACTCTCAAAAAAGCCCCGATTAATTTCTATTTTCTGCCAGTTTATATCTTTTCGCCGAATGTAAACACAAATATTGCCACGTGATTGTATTTGCATAGGGTCGTGCAATGTTTACAACTACGTTAAACAGCTCCGATAAATTTTAGCTACAATATCTACTCATTAAATGCACGAGGGCTGAATATAAGATATTATCGAAAGTAATCTGAGTTATAAATACCTGCGAGTTAACGTCTTATAATACTGATTTCTGTCCATCGACTTATTTATTCAACACGCACCATTGCCGTTGCGAATCTCATAAATGCTGGCATAGTTTATTTGAATTTAAAACCGCCACTAAAAACAGACATGACACACGCAATTCAAGAATTCAAGTTTCGTTCAGTTCTACTGCTACGAAGAACGACGACACACTTAAGAAACAATAAATAACGTATTTTCTTAACATGTGAAATAAAAAGTATGTTGTTACTAGACTGGCAAACGTAAAACATAATTTACAGAATACGCGGTGGTTTCACATAATTTGGCACTGATATTCATAGTAATTTCCAAAACTTTTGAATGTGTATATACGCACAACTGACAAACACACGCAAATGATGCAACTTGGTGAGGCGGCGAAAAAACGGCAAGAACCTAACTACGATGTCACCTCTCGATGTAATTTTTAACTGTCTGAAGCGCGGAGCAAGCGATAATGACCAAGATGACTCGTGGTCGACGGTAGCGTAACATTATTCTCGCGCCAATTGAGTCTAATTATACTGTAAGTAGGAATGTCAATAAGATCATAAATAAATATTTTGAAGTATATTAAATACAGAGAGGTCGATTTCATCTGATGTTGTTTCACTAATGTTGTATTCAAATAGAAAAATACACGGAACTACATGTGATGAATCGCTACCAACCATACAAGCAGTAAAGCCTAGGCTACATCGGCAGTAGCACGCAAACAGCACAGACGCACAGAAGTTGAACGTGTGTTAATAGATAGCAGCTACTACATGGACGCACAGCACACGCAGAAAAATAGCAAACGATCGGCGTACAAGACGTTAACCTAATTTTAACTTTTCTGTGCGCCGTGCGCTATGTTCTGTGCGTAGCCAATCAACAAGCAGTGCTGACACTACGTTAGTATATTTAAATATTTATGAAGTTTTGTAAATGCAATTACTTATTTTAATCGTTTACGCACGAAGAGCAACAATAAATATTTTGATTTTATTTAATTATGAAAGCGGGGAATAACTCGATTTAATTCAGTAAATAGTGTCTCAAATAATTTCGAACTCATTTGTGTTGTGCGCGAATGTAGCATAGTATTCTATATTGTTTGGCTGTGCTATTTGCGTGCTGTCACCGTGTTATTACGAATGTAGCCTAGGCTTAAAGCAACTCTTGCTAATGGTGACTTACATGCAGTAACGGCTAAAGGTTAAATCGTTAGTGCTCACTTTATCCCGAATGACCTATACATGCGATACTGCACCAGATGAGCAGGTCAACATAGCCCTTGGCGCCGTGCTTCACTCACACAAACACACTACCACCAGACGGGCGCCTTAAAGTGGGTCATGTCGACAGATTAACTTACAGTGGGTGGGATCCTGGTTCAAATCTCTAAATGTACCTTTCTTTGATTGTAACTGCAAGTTTGATTTCATACCTATGCTACTTTATAAGCATGCTACCATTAATAATAAATTACAAGTCTGTTAACACAATGGAGCTTCTACTTCTATAATGGATGACGTTATCAAATTCATTACAGGACTCTGATGTGTCACCATTGGAAATGTGTCAGTTACGGTCGTGCTGTGTATCTTACGCGACTCGTACAACAATATACTTTCCAAGTCATACTCGTAAGCGAATTGTGCAATTCTCAAGAAGTCCAAAAATACGTGCCCCAGAGAGTATGCGGAACTACGAAGACATTGGAACGCCTTACTCCACTTGGCTACCAGGCATTTGACGTTTCCTTATCCCCCCCCCCCCCCCCCC
>PNEQ01121366.1:0-13677 GCA_003012365.1 Medauroidea extradentata | reverse complement strand
AGCGACAGATGGATTGCCGTTTTATTGTTGCGTGTCTCGACAGTGACGTTAAAACATGGAGCATCTTACACACTAATTTTACGTACAAATTTCACTACTTCTCTTACACCTAAACGTTGTAAATTTGGAACATAAATTACAAAAGTAATTTAAAAGCGTACTGATGTTTGTTCGAAATATGTAGAATGCATTATTAGAGACATGCAAAATTCGCGTTATTTTTTGACAGCTGACTAGACTCCAAGCGACTGTAGGCTCGTTTGACGTCTCCGGCTGGCCGATATTGTTGTGTCTTGCCTCGGAGAATGTTTACACGAGGTCAATCTCTGTAAAGACGACACACACCAAAATGACCACACATAAAAGTTCGTGGCCAACTGAATTGCAGATTATGCTCTGTTATGTATAGGAAAGTGAAGTTTGGTCAGCTACCAAACGATAACGCGAATTTTGCTTGTCTCTATGCATTATGAACTTAAATAACACGAGATGTATGTAATCCTTAAAATAATACACAACATTCTATTCCAGACACCTGACTGCTCCATACCACCTTGCTACAGTTAAAAGTAGGATTGAAGGCCTACATGTGACACATTTAAAGTACAGCTTTCGAAACATGTTATACTCAATGATAGGCTTTGTTTGCCTGTTGCAAATATTAAAATGAATTTAAAATAAATTTGCGAAAAAATAATAATGGTTTTACCGTAATAATAATACTTTTCACGATTATTCATAAATTTTCGCACATTGTTATAATATTTTAAGATATAATTCTTAATAATTGTTTTTCGAATTCTCAATTATTTGAGTATATCTAAAGAAATCCCACTACTACCCACACCCACGGACGTCCACAAGCAAACGCATGAGAAACACACTACGCGAATCCTGGGCGAAATTGAAGACGAAAATGTAAATGGCAAAATGTTGTACGTCATTTTACGGGCATAATATGGCAACACTGCACGGAGATAGTCCCCTCTTGCGCCCCATGTCCATGCATTATTTCATGTAGGGTTAAGTCAAGTAAACATGGAATCATGTTTGGACTGCTCGGTATTTTATCATGAACCCATAATATGCAGGCCAGAACAGTAGTAGTACGATGAATAATATGTATGTGGAGTGCAAGAGGGGACTAACTACAGTGCTAGGTCACCACATTGTGCACGTAAAATGTCATTCTACAACATTTTGCCACTAACCCAGGATTAGCGTGGTGTGATTATAATGCGTTTCTTTCTGGATCCCTTGTATGCATGTATTCAGGGTTGCTACTGAATATCACGATCAAATTTCCCTGACTTTTCCAACTTTTCCCGAAAAAATTAGGATTTTCCAATCTTTTTCATGTAATAAAAAAAACATGAACTTTAACGACTTTCGAAACCAATCAATCACTTTGCTCTTGATCTTATGCTAGACTGTGTTTGCCCCACTCAGCTTCTATAACTTAGAGTGTTTTTCTGCAGAATTGTTATTCATTTGACTGAGCCAATCAGTACCCGGATAACTGCGACACATTAAGTCTGTGATTTGCGGGTTTAACCTCAAGACGCTGGGTGTTATGGCATCCAATCAGTGACCACAAAACCGAGATGCAGGTGCGCACTGCTGCAAAAATCATTTCGCGAGATTTCCTATCTCTAGTTATTAGAAATAAACAATAAGCCCTTTTTATTATAAATTAAAATAAATGGGAAGCGTTAACACCACCTCAATTCACAAAAGTAGCCTAATATAAACGCAGGACTGAACAGTAATGTCAGATCACCAGGAGTGAAGTTTATATTACACATTTGAATTAAAAAACAATTACATCAGCACTATATAAATCAGAACAAATATTCCCATTATTTTCAACATTAAAATAGAAATACACCAAATACACACCCTATTCTAATATAAAGAAAATATTCAACGTATGGTATGATTTTCACTCAAACGAGGAAAAAATTAACCTATACATAACGGATATGTTCAATGAGGACTACAATATAAGCATTCGAAATTGATATTTTAAAAAATAATACACAAATTTGGTCATAGTAAATATGGCCATTTATTAAAGGCGGACAGACCTACAATACCGGTTTGTCAAATTTATGTTTCATATTAAATACAGAGACTAGGCAATTTTTCAGTCGAGTCTATTGCAATTTTCATTTACTTTTGAAGCTAGCAGTTAGAATGCATTCCAATAAATTTTCGTGTATTTACGCTGTTTATTTACATAATTTAACTGTTAAAGCTTACACATGTGTTCACGTAACACAGTTGTGATCCTTATTTCAACAGTCGCAACGAATACCATACAACATCGCTGTTAATTCTCTTGACTTTCCGTTTCATAGGTACCGCGACGTTTTTAATACATTCCAAGGAAATGTTACAACAGAACAACCCTGCTATTGCGAGTTAATAGTAACCACTAAAAAAATCAGTTCCAAATTTGCGTACACCTTCCACACGGGACAACGAGCTTATACATGTATATACGAATTTTTACCGACTACACCAACACACTAAAAAGCCAAACATGCTTTAAAAAAACTATTTATAGCAGTTATTAGCTAATTCAAACAAAGGAAAATTATACGTTTAGAAGCAATGGTAAATGGAGGCTTTTCAACACAAATGAACGACGTTTGTAAGTTGCGGTGAAGCGGCGTTATCGTTCGGCCGCCTACCGCTACCAAATCATTGTTGTGGTATTGGCACTCAGTCACATATCAGTACGCATACGCGCGTACACGAACCAATAACAAGGACTATCATGGCCTTCCACTTTTATCATTACGTACTGTACAAGTTACTTTCTTTATTTATACTACAATAAACAACGTTCAATATGTACACCCTATCGTTCAATTAAGTTTATTTCGGCCAATACTTCTCGAAGGAAACATTTTACCTATCTACTCAGAAACAGTAAGGAAATAGTAATTATTTAAAGTTTAGCGTTACGTAAGAGTTAAAACTTAATGACGTGTTTAATTTTTCTAATTCATTCTCAGTATCATAAGCACGCATTTTATGCTAATTTTAATCTGAATTTGAAATGTCACACATAATAATGTTAGGAATTATAAAATGTCTAAATACAAAATCCATTTATAATTATAATTTTCGTATCAGACATCAAAACTAAACCACTTTAAATGATCCTGTATAAAACTATCGTGGCTTTGTGATCATGCAGAACAAAGTTTTATATAGGAGGAAAACATTTGTTGCATGGCTAAAATAACGTAAATCAATGCAAACAAGTTTTCCAATTTAATTTATTACTAATGATCAGCAAAGCAGCAACATGACGATAACTTAACAATAAATGGTGAAATTTAATTCCACATATACTTTAAGAAATGCACTAAATAGATAATTAGCTTATCGTGTGACAAAAATCTACATACAATCAAGTGGTATCGGCACTGTGCGATACAAAAATAAATATCGTCAGGAAGTATTAGTTCTGTTATCTGACAGTACTTATAGGCACAAAATATATTGTAGCTACGCTTTTAAAATGATTACTATTTCCGAACTAATATTTCGTCATACGTAGGCTTGGGAAAATGTTATTATAAAAACTAAGGTATTTACATTTTCAAAAATTTAGTTAAATGTCATAATTATTGTATTTTTTGAATAAATACATTTTTATAGTAGATACATGTGCTGCAAAGCAGCGTGGTTTCAGTTTTTCTTGTTCACTGACATTTATCACACGTGTATACCTAATTTATAACTCGTACAAAATATGTACACTAATAATATTTCATTAATCAAAAAAGTTTTAATAAACTACTCCGCGACGTCGGTTACGAAATTACTACACCTTTTCAAGTCAAGTGTCCGTAGTACTACGAGTATACGCTGGCGCCGAACAAGAACAAAAAATACATTCCATTCACAAGCGCTCTACCATCGTAAAATCGACCTACGGCTGAGACACGAAGCTCAGGCGCAATAGTGAGTCAGCGTGCATCCCTTCTCTGCTGCACAATTTCGCCGCTAACCCTGTGAAAATATATACCCGTCAATAAAATACTATTAGTCATAGAAATTTATAGTCCCACGTTATACGAAAACGTTCAGACGTTTATGATTGAAGAAATCCTAAACTTTCCGTTCTATCAAGCCAAATTATCGTAGAAATATTACGTGGACGACACACACTAGCGGCAAAAATACAAACGTTACCGTCTTCGCGCAGAAAACGTCCCTCGTGAAAATATTTAAGTTCCGGGGATGACAATATTTTGAATCTAAAATTCTTCGTTACTTTCAATGAAACTTGATTTAATTTATGCTGAAAATAAATTATATTGGAATTTGCTGGCCCGAACAACTATTAAAAATAGCTTATTTTCGTAATGTCTAACAACGTACCTTTTTAGCCATGTGCGACGAGAGAGAACGGAGCAGCACGCTCGCAGCACGCTTCCGACACTTCTTTGTTGTCCTACTGGAGATGTGTAGCCTCTCTTTCGCGCAGCCGAAACCCGGGAGCTTCAGTATCTGAACGCCAGGTAGCACTGCTGTACAGAGACCCATATGTTTCCAACATTCGCCGCCAGGAGCGGGACGAGGCGGTGGCCAACAACAGGGTGCCGTAAAGGCAGCGTTTTCATACAATGCTTCTTAAACGTAATGTACAGTTTCGATAAATTAATTAATCAATTTGTAAAGATTTATTGTCTGGTAAATACACTGTGAATAAAGGACAAATAGTTGAGAATTTGAAATGCTAATGTTATGACTATAAACATTATCCGCACACAATTAATATGTTGGAGATCGTTGGTCGTAAAGGCCGTGCTACAATTGCCGTAAGAAATAACCATTAAAAACTATTTCGTACTACCCGTGCTGCTTAAGCCCGTGCTACATTCACAGTAAAGTAGCCGTATAAAAATAACCGTAACCGCAATGTAAGGAATAGACAGGTTTCTATCCCTGTTACGGTCTTACGGCGGCTAAGTAGCGGTACGGTGTGTTGTAGCATGCATCTCTCACATGTGTTTGTTCAATTTTTACGGTTATTTCTTACGGCGAATCTAAAACGGCCTTTAGTCGCCACAAGCCCGTAAGAAATCATTCAGGTATCTAAGACAAATTAAAACGGTCACCTGTCACATTTGAACAGCTGATTGGAAAAAGGATAACATTCATTTACAACAGTTTTAAGAAAATTAAAAAAACACTGATTTGTAGAAAAACTAACGTTTGGATCAAAAACTTCACACTTAAACAATTATAGTATTAGATGTAAGCAGTCAAACGACACTATAATCAACTGAAAATTCAAAGTAAATAATAAAATATAAATAATTCAATGTGTCAGAATGTTACCGGTATCCTTTTTCCGCTAAACAAAATACTTCGATATTTATACACATTTCAGCCAAAAATTAATATAAATAAATTTTATACAATCCAATTGCATAAAGAAACTCTGTTTATAAGAGAAATGAGTAGGTACTGAATTGAACAAAATACTTGTACACATTATGGCCAACTAAATAATATTTTATAATGCATATGAAATGAAAAGTCTGTATTTAGGATTAAATGGTATTCCACTGATCAAAATACTAACAGTTCTATACATTCTACTAGCAAAAAAAAATAAATAAAAGTTGTAAATACTGTTTTTAGAATCAAAATGCAACATTTCAGTTTAAAAAAAAAATAATTTTACAACTATAATGCATCAAGAAACTCTGTTTATAATACAAAATAAAAGGTACTGCACTGAACAGCATACGTGTTAACATTATAACTTAGTCAAGAAGTGTAATGTGACACACGTTTGGAAAAAGAGAATAATATTAAAGTTTTGCAACACCTACATGACTTACAATTTATTCATGTCTATGGTCCATACAATACTATTCCATAGCAACATCGATTTGTACAAAAACAAAGTACAAAATGCAAACATAATCTGTATTTTCACAGCAGTGAAGCAGGTTATGCCAGTTTATCTAGAGGTCATGCACAGACGTTGCAAATCAATCTACTCCTTATTCGAGCACAACATTGTGTGGAAGAAGGATAACATTCCTGAAATGTTATCCTTATTCCACTCAACGAATATGTTATCGCCAATTTCAAGAATTGACTACGACTGCAATATTACCCTTCTTACACTTAAGAAATACTACAAAATGGCTATCTCAAGTTACTTTTGCATTTTTGTGGAATGTTATCCATTTTCCAATCAGCCACTCAATTATTTGTAAATATAAAACTATTTTTAACTAGTATAACTAAAACAACATGCAAACAAGCTTTTGGAATAGTTAATTCTTTAATCGGTACAGGGGCGTCATTTCAGGTTTTTCTTGGGGAGGGAAAAATGTTTTCGGTCACAGTGACCTTGTTGCATCTTTTTTATTAATTAAGCTTGTATAAATTAGAAACTTAAAAAATAAAACTTACGTTTTATGTGCATAAGTTAGCATTATTTAACTAACAAAATACAACAAATATATTTTATACACTTAAAATTCTAAATCCAGGGGGGGGGGGGTTGACCCCCTACCATCCTCCTAAATGACGCCCCTGAATCGGTAGATACAAACACCAGCCTATGTAGGTCTACGTAAACGAATCAGTGCTACTGCACAAACAGTAGGCCACCTAATTCTTTATCTCTAACATTCTCAATTTTTTAAAGCGAATTGTTGACAGACCTTCTTTAAGGGGAGCAATCAAGAACTAAACAGACGGCGTATTGTCAGTAAACATTGTATCGCACAGCAGTGGGTTTGCCCGAACTACCGGAACAACAACAATCTAAATTGATTCACAATATTCCGTTGGTTTTCAAAACGTGTGTAGCTCTCCTCGGTGGTTTGAAATACGCAAGTGAATAACGTGGCATTCATAAGGCCTACCTACATAATAAAAAAACAATATTGACACTACTACTCATGAATCCGCTGCTACGTTACACAGTACAAGAAATTAACTTTTGTATTATTTTGATATCGTACTCCCTTGACTATGGCCTTCTCTATGCTGGTTGAATACCGGTAGTCGTTGCGGCAGCCATATTCGCAAGACTCATGCGAGTTGTACTATTGATATCAGACATTTCAGAACTATAAACATTTATGACTTCTTATACGACTGCTACTGTAGACCACAGTTTCACACTTTACTCGTTAACATCAGCGCTTTTTAGAATTTATTGCTAATTTTCACTCATATTACGTTAAACCAATTAAAATTTATAGTTTAACTATGTTTTAAACATTTAAAATTTCAAGGAACTATCAAATACCTCTAGTAAAATTCCGTAACACTAGTAAAGTTGAGCATCATTACAATATTAGCATAAACAAAGTTATCATCTGTCGAAGGTACAAATTATCAGAATAATTTTTCATTTCACAGTATGTTATTTTTATTCCAAATTTTCCCTCTCCCAAAAATATTGCTCGAATGAGGGTTTTTAATATATTTCAATGGTAAATGAACACAATTTTAATTTTTAGTAGGTACGCCTTACTTCACTGTAATCAGTTATGGTTTGCTGCGGTGGCACCTATTGTGATCACATAACTTGGATTCAGGTTTGTGGTGTTTTAGTAACGCTACAAGTAGGCCTAGTAAATTGCACCTGAAAGTTTTGTTGCCTCAATCGATACAACAAATTAATTAATTCCAATTTAGTTATTTGAGATAATTGGTTTATTTTCATTGCATATTTGAAGAACACTCCAAAACGTGAAAAACTTTCAAATATTTTTATTTCTTTAATAATTGTTTACCATTTCGTCCATGAAACTGCAAACTCGTAACACACAATGCTGGAGTTTTATTGAAGACACTTTCTTAAAATATAGAGGGAGACAGAACATTTTGACGTGCGTCAAAATAACACAAGATTATGCATGCGAGAGGTATGACATTTGATTGAATGTTTAAACATATCATTTATACCCTAATGTAAGAAAAAATTTAATTTTACTTAGACTGAGGGTTACATGTTTAAATTTTATGGACGATATCAGCACAGGTTTGTAATAAAACGCGTGACGAGCGATGTAACGTTTCAATACTTTATTACTTAGTTATTGCTTTTAGAACTACCTAAGTTTGCATGGAAATTGACGGGAAATAAGACTAAACAGTAGTGACATTTTTGTGGAGGCTTTATTGTGTTAGCGACCTTCTCCAAATCAGTGAACTTTCTTTCTGCAAATTAAATGGGGCCGCGGTGGCCGAATGCTAAAACAATTCGCCTCCCACCAAGGCGATCCGGGTTCGATTCCTAGCCGGGGGGGGGGGGGGGGGGGTCGGTCCCCGGATTTTCGCATGTGGGAATCGTGCCGGACGATATCGTTGGTGGGCGGGTTTTCTCGGGGATCTCCCGTTTCCCCCACCCCTTAATTCCAGCGCTGCTCCAAACTCATCTCATGTCACCCCTCACCCGCGCTTAAGACCTCGATATTACGCACTGACCAAAATCTCTCATTCATTCTGCAAATTAAAGCATTTGTGAACATAACTTTGTAACGTGGTCGAGCAGTTCGCTAACACCACGTGATCAAGTATGCGAGTGTGCTGCTCTCCTTTGTGAATCTGCGGAACTATTTCAGCTATGAAGAGAAATGATTCTCTAAACACACAACAGATGTGTTAGTATTAGAAACCTGCTACAAGATGGCCGGACCTTATACCCCTTAATATAGGATAATTATTGAATGTCAATAATAATTGTTAATTAATGATTTTTGTGTTGAATAATTATTATTATGTGCCGTTACAGGTTGAGATTTATAATTTTGCCTTGTTATTTATTTTTCATCCTATATTCCAGCATAAAATGTAAAAGCTGTATTTTCATACATATATAGGTTATGTCTGTTTTTTAACATCTTGAAATAGTGATGTATTGTATTCCACGTAACGCCTAAATACATATTTAAAACACATTTATGTTTGAATTTACAATGGTATCTGACTCAGCTTTCTCAATCTTCTCTTGCACATTCATGTCGTCCCAATTCTGAATTACACTTTTGCATACTTCTTCCCAAGATTTTACTGTCAAATTTCTGTCACTGTGGTCTTTTAACGCACAATTAAACAGTTCAGGTATTTTCTGAACCTCGGAAATCAAAAGCTCTGTATCTACATCCATTGTTGTACAAAATTCAATACAACGCGATGTGTACCTACATTAACATGCGTTTCCTTCTGACTGGATGTTGCTACTACAGTTTAGTCGCCCGTGTGAAGGAACAGGTATGAACCTGTGTGATCCATTCTCTGCGGCAGTCGCGCCGCATCTTTTTGACGCGACGACTAGCAACAGAAATGGAACCAGTTGCATCTTTTTTGTCGCGGCGACTACATTGTCGCTCGTCTGCAAGTTTATATTTACAATCTCGTGTTCCATCACGAGCTACTTTCTAGACGCCCAGTCGCAGCGACAGAAAGTCGCTCGTGTGTAAGCGCCCTAAGTGGATGACAATAGTACATCAGTAATGTAAGCTATAAAAATAGTTAAAATATTTTGTTAAATAATTTTTTAGAGATGGTATTTCAAGTTACAATAGGATTAAACTCAGTGGTTATAGGAGCTTTTGTCATACAACGAGTGGGAAACGTATGTAAACTGGGATGCTGGCCTGGGATGGTTCCTTCTGCTAGTTTCTGGCATTGTGTCAAAGTTGTGTGACGCCATCTCTAATGACCTCGATGTCGACGAGACTTTAAGCCTTATATGAACTGGGTTCAGTCCCGTTGGGATTGCGTGGAATTTTCGTTGCTGGGAATTCATAGACCTGTTTGAAGGGCACATGTATACGCATTACACCTTCCCAAGCATCAAAATGGTTGAAATAATGCAAAATTTGAAACATAGGTCACATCTCATTAGATTTGTGTGACTTCTGATTAATTGGTTTTCTCCTTGGGGTCGCGGAATTTATTCTTGTGTACAGGCCGGAATTAGGTCAACCCGGAATTGATTCAATTCCGGAGTTGTACTTTTAACACGAAACCCCAAACGCAATTAAGTCAACTTCGTGTTGCCTCTATTCCGGGTTACAAAGTGTACTGTTTCTAAACAACAATTTGTACCGGAATTAAGTCAACCCGGAATTGACTCAATTCCGGATTTTAACTACGCAGTTTTAGCATATAAATTTTACCGGAATTAAGTCAACCGGAATTGACTCAATTCCGGATTTTCAACAACCTCTCTTGGAAACCATGAACAGGACCGGAATTAAGTCAACCAAGAATTGACTCAATTCCGGATTTTTTGCCCTCTTGTTTCTAGCATGAAAACTGTACCGGAATTAAGTCAGCCGATGTTGGCTCAATTCCGGATTCTTATTTTCCCCCAATATGCGAAACGGAATCAAGTCAAATCGGAATTGACTCAATTCCGGATTTTTTATGTTGCTTTACAATTTGAAATTCACCGGAATTATTATGTCAACCGGAATAAGGTCAACTTTGTTGACTTTTATCCGGGTACGTTTCAATACTGGCACTTTCTCAAGACGTGGAAGTATGTCAACCGGAATTAAGTCAACTCCGATAATCTGGTATTAAAGTCCGAGTTTTATGGTGCACTATTTGGTGTTTACAAAAATTCTCCAACCCAAAAATAAGTCAACATAAGATTTTCCATGTTTTAATGAATTTTAAAACTATCTTATTATTTCTGTGAGTTGTGCTAAAGGGCCTTAAATTTTGACGGAGCTGATTTTTTCCCTTTTTTATATTGGGCGGGAATTGTCTGTTTGTACACTGCTCTCATTATTATTTGTTCTGTATACCTAAAACAATATTTATAGGTTTACAACTCATTCCACAATAACGAAGAAAAAACGCATAAAGAAATCTGTAGTAAAATTTTTTAACTCTACAACAAAATATATTATTAAGTTGTATTTAGGATTATGGTGGCTGTAAGAGAGGACTCGGTATCGCAAATATTACAGTTAATAAACAATACTATTACCAGATATGGTGTGAGGAATGTTTGGATATCGGATAGTCTAATTTTCGTCAATAGCGTGTCTGAGGCCCGTTATCTACAAACGGCTAGCTGATCTCCGTGGCACAGTTCGTTCGCGCTTCAGTTGCGGCGCGAGAGGATCTAGGTTCGAATCGGGGTGTTATTCAGGTGAAATTGTTTCGATAGAAAACTATTAAGCGTGACCATTTCTAAGAACTTTCTGAAGAACTTTCAACAGCTTATTATTTAGCAGCTACTCCACCTCATGCTTCTTACTGTCGTTTTTTCGAAAGACTGCCAGACGTAAATGCCTCCAGTGTCGTGACGAGGCTTGTGAAATCTTTGTTTGCAGATATTCACTTGAGGCTTGTCAATCAACCGCAACCTAT
Organism: Medauroidea extradentata; assembly: GCA_003012365.1. Taxonomy (NCBI): domain Eukaryota; kingdom Metazoa; phylum Arthropoda; class Insecta; order Phasmatodea; family Phasmatidae; genus Medauroidea; species Medauroidea extradentata. The sequence goes on along the minus strand of PNEQ01121366.1, from coordinate 2,286 downwards.
AAACATCTGTCAGAAGTTGCCAGCTGATTGCGCTTTAACTGTCAAAAGGTTTGTAAATAGGACGACATAGCAACATTTTCTACCTGTCATTAATGCAACCGAATATGCACTTTTTCGCTTCTGTTGTGCATGTGCAGACCAAAAAAATTAACAAGATGGTTGTAAAAAAAGTATTTTTGTAACATTTTTCTGCTCATACGAAGTTGCGAGCCTTCGGGCTTTCGTATGCAAATTTTACATTTAATGCAAATAATTAAATTATCAAGAAATTGCGTCAGTAAGAAAATGTTTGCCGTTTTAAAAGACCATAAATATGTAAAGGACGCGTCCTGGAAACAATTACAAGGTTTTTTACAGGAAAGGTTTTTAAGTCATGAATTAAACCATGTAATTTTTAAATTCGGTGATCAAAATAATTTAAATTAAAAGTTTACTTTTTCTATACAGTATTTTCTAAAATTAATAATCTACTTATGATGAATACCCGGGGTATGGTATGTGAAGAACATTTCCTATTTTTTTTAGTGGAAAGCAGAATTATTTTATTTATTAATTTTATTTACGTCTTAAGTATTACATGGCGAAATTAAGGCGTGTGCCTTTTCTTACATTTAACCATGGTAATTGTACATTATAAAGTTATTAATAAATTAAACATATCAACATCGGCTAACTGATGAAATTTAAGTTTACAAATGCAACTAGGTCTATTTTTAGAAAATAAATTGCTTTAACAAAAATCAGTTTTATATAAAATATGGCAAAAAAAAGTAAAATTAATCACTTAAATACTAATATCATATGACCTAGTACAAGCATTTTAAAGTAACAACTCCTGTTTCAAAATAAAGTAACAGGTTTAATGTAAAAGATAACTTATTATTACTAATGATTTAAAAACATGAGAAAACTTAATTTGGGAAACAAGAATTTTCAAGTTACGACTGTTGCTTGAAAAATACTTTCTTTTTAAATGTTTTTGAAGCCCAATGCCAAAGTTATGGCTCTTATTTCTGCTGGGAGTTCATTCCACGCTTTAGATACATAATGACTTTGCAAAATGTTGAGATTTATAGGCTGGTAAAGATAAAATTTTTGAATTTGCGCACCTAGTTTGTCGATTGTGTTTATTTACTATTTTACTGGAAACACTAATATAAAAATTTAGGTTGGTTACAAGACAGAGTTCTATATAGCAATAACAGTGAGTTAAGTTTACGCTTCTTCAAACGCAGCTGATTTAACTTTTCATAATATGGTGTAATGTGGTCCCTTCGTTTTAGACTGAAATAAAACGAACGCAGGAATTTTGAAGTCTTTGTAACTTTGAAGAATATTCCTCATTCATGTTAATTAACAATAAGTTACAATAGTTGAATTGCGGGAATACCAGAGTTTCAATAAGTACCTTTTTTACATTCTCTGATAGAAAGCGTTTGCATTTTTGCAATGAATGTAGACAACGATTAACTTTCTTACAAATGTTGATACATTGACTTGACCAGTTAAGCGTATCGTCAATGTAAACACCAAGACTTTTAATCTTCTTATATGGAGTAATTACTGAATGGCTAATTTTAACATCTACGGCGGCATAGTCGAATGATCTTAGAAGCTGTGCAATACCTATTACAATAGCCTGCGATTTATTAGGATTTATTGTCAAACTAATTGAATCGCTAAATGCAGAAAGGGAACATGTCCACTTTTTGACGAAAATCGTTTTTTACTGGAAATTGCATTTTCAAACATAGACGCTTCGTTCTCTGCAGAAAGGGAATGCTTTACATGGGCAGAATTGTATGAAAAAAGTGCAAAAATATGGAATTTGATGCAGAAAGGGAACATGTCCGGGACATGTTCCCTTTCTGCATAGAAATGCATTTCCTGGACATGTTCCCTTTCTACGAAAATTATGTTTTGTTAGGATGGCACATCTGATATTTTAACAGTTTGCTCCTTGTGGCAAAGAAGAAGCCATATTATTATTGCGACACGATGGCCGCTTCAAGAGATGATGGAAAGTGTAGTTCACCAGAGAAAAAGAGAAAAAAGGGTGTACGGAATCCCGATACTTATAAAAGAATTGTAATTCGCGTTGCTAAAGTGAAGGGCCAGCCTCACGTGAATTGGGCAGGTAAAGATGTTCCTGGAAGAACGAAATACATAGGATGTGGGTATGTATAACCTATTTTATTGATAATATTGTTACTGTTGAAGTAGTCACCTCAAAGATCTGTTGCCACCTTTGCATTCGCCTTTCTTAGTCGTTTCTCCTATGTTAGC
>PNEQ01121365.1:0-46612 GCA_003012365.1 Medauroidea extradentata | reverse complement strand
ATTTTTTTTTCTTTTACAGCTGAAGCTTACAAAGTGACAGTAACTGCACAACCTCTAGTATATTATTATTGTATGTGTACGAAAATATTTTTAAATAACGTCTAATTGAAACTTATTGCATTTTGGCTAACAATTTCCCCAATTTTTAAAATTAAAATTTTTAATTTTGACCGTCACCGAGAATCGTGTCGTTAGATCGGTGTTGTCGTTAGATCCGGTGTCGTTAGATCGAGGCTCTACTGTAAATACATGACACGCAAAAAAAAATGTTTATGCATTTCATTAAAGACAAAAAAGTAAGATGTATTATATTTCCGAACCAAAGAAATATGGTTTACCTTCCGTACAAATAACAGGTAAATCGTACAAGTTGGCAGGTATGCACAACCCACCAGAAAACTATTAAAATTTAATGCATTATGTAGTACCTGACCACTTCTGCATTGCAGTTTTCTAGCACTTGAGCAGCATGATTCCTTTCCACTTCATCAGAAAGCACTATCGTTGCCAATGTCAAGTGTAGTTTGTCAGGATGCTGGAATATGGAGGAATCTATTCCACGGGCCTTGTATGATTCAAGAACAGTTTTCTACACACACAAAACCATAATGTTAATTAGATTAATCTAGGGCTTAGTTATAAAGCATATATAAACAGAGACACACAAGACACACACTATATATATATATATATGTATATATATAAGAGATATATGAATATCTCTATTACACGTACACATATATACACATATATTTAGGCCCATGCACCTCTTGCATAAAGATACTGTACACACTAAGATTTACGTACATTGTTTGTTAACAAAGGAGGAAAAAAAAAACTGAAATACTCTTCCAAAGAATAAAAGGCATTAATAGTTAATATGGACTTGATTTTGTGCTTGAACCACTTACTGTTATCCCTGCACAAGTCTATGTACTCCTGTGGTAGACAGTTATACAGGATGTAACAGAAGTGATGGTCAATAATTCACACATGGAAAGTACTGGCCAAAAGAAGCTACAAATGTCCAATAAACATGGGTCCGGAAATCAACCGTTGTCGAGTTCTCGTAACAAGTCGAATTGGGAACCAACTCCAAACGTGTTTGGATTCCTAGGTAATTACGCTGGTATCACAAGGTATGGGTTCGCCAATCAGGTTATTGATGCATGCGCAACTACTCCCCTCGCTCCCTGCATGCACTGTGCCATACAGACAATCAGTTATGTACAAAAGTAAAGGCACCATGGTCGGAGGTTACACTAATGAAGAGTACGCTGACATGCACTTCATGTATGGCAAAGCTAATGGCAGTGCACTTCAGGCTTCATTATTGTATGAAGAAGCTTTTCCTCGCCGCAGGCAGCCCGACAGACGTACATTTACGAGGTTACATCAGCACCTTCGAGAAAGTGGGAGTTTCGCACATCATATACGAGAAGGTAGACCCAGATCCATAACACCTGATGTTGAGGAAAAGGTGTTAGACATTGTACACGAACGTCCGAGTACTTCAACAAGGAGGATTGCTATCCAGGAGCGTGTGCTGAGTCATATGAGTGTGTGGCGGATTTTACATCAGTAATAACTGTATCCGTATCATCTCCAGTGTGTGCAAGCTCTCACCAATGCAGACTTCCCTCCTAGAGAGAATTTCTGCCAATGGATGCAACAACAATGTATTTTGAACCCCCTGTTAGTAAGCAGTATTCTGTTCACGGATGAAGCTAGGTTTACCCGTGACGGTATTTTCAACTTCCATAACTGTCACATTTGGGCCGATGTCAATCCTAATGCGACACACGTGCCACAACATCAGCAACGTTTTTTGTTGAACGTCTGGGCCGGACTGCTCGGAGACTGCATAATTGGACCACATTTCCTACCACAGATACGAACAGGAGATCGGTACAGGCAGTTTCTGCGTACTGTACTTCCATATTTGCTTCATGACGATGATGTTCCACTGAACCAATGCCTGAACATGTGGTTTATGCATGACGGTGCTCCAGCACATTTTCTATTACGTGTGCGCCGGCTTCTAACTCAACGGTATGGTCAACATTGGATAGGTAGAGGAGGACCTGTGCCATGGCCTCTAAAGTCACCGGATTTAAATCCCATGGATTTCTGTGTGTGGGGTCATGTCAAAAGCCTGGTCTATGCTACTGAGGTCAACTCTCTTGAAGAATTAATCTTGCAGATTAAAGCAGCCTTCCAGCATTTACAGAATACACCAGGACTGCCTGAGAGGATTCGCAACCAGTTTCAGACACGAGTTCAATGTTGCATTCAGACGCATGGGCAACATTTTGAACAACTTCTTTAAAGATTAGAAATTCCATGTGTACCTACATACTGATCAACTGCAACAAACAACGTGTTCTATCTCCTGCGTGTACTATAGAAAAGAGTAACTAACTTTTAATTACATATTAATTGATGGTGTTACTATATTCTCTGTTTATCTTCAAAACAACAAATACAAACAACTTTATCTAGTCCACTCGCTGAACGTATTTTAATTGCAGAACACCTTTGTTTTTAACTCATTTTTACTTCTCTATGAAATAACTGCCTAACTGCAGCTTTGCCCACATGAAGTTATGTAATGTAAACAGTAACACTGGATAACATATGAGATGAAGGCATTTAAAAGTTAGCGTACTCAATAACAGTGAAATAATAAAATATCTTAGCTCTGTGTAAAGAACGTGCGCAATAAGCTCGTATGATGTCATAGTAATTCCCATCGCAAAGTCTTGCACAAACCCAATATCCGACCCCTCCCCCACCACAAACTTTATACAATGTCTGAGTGAATGCTTTAAGGCTACAGTCCAAAGAGGTTTTATTTATGAGTAGGTTGGCACAAAGAAACAACTGTTGAATCATTTCTCCATGATCATTCTCTTTTTTCAGGAGACTGTAACATTTTACTGCTTTTCACATCCTTAATTTGATTTGTAGATATTTACATAAGGTTCATTATTATCAAAAAATCATCTCGATATCTCAACGGGTATAAGTGGTAAGATGATTATTTGAAAACACATCTTATTTTTTTAACAGCTTTCAAGGACGAATTTCAAAAAATCCTGAAATTACTTTTTTGATATTTACGTAAGATTTATTTTAAAGCAAAAACCATTTCAATATTTTCACTAGTTTAGGAGATACGTGGGATTAATAAAACAACACATTTTATTTTTTTAAGAGCTTTCAAGGACGACTTTCGAAAAATTCTAAGAATACTTTTTAGATATTTACTTAAGATTCATTTTGAAGAAAATATCACCTCACTATCTGAAATGGTTTAGAAGAAATCACGGATTAATGAAAAACACATTTTACGGCTTTCAACCCCATTACTTTTCGAATTTTCCAAAATCGAAAAATTCACAAACATGCATTTGTTTGGGCAATATTTTGAAGTTAAAAAAATCATGAAAGCTTTCCCGGTTAATGAGATATCAGGGATTCTTTGAAAACACATTTCACCCCTTTTCACCCCCTTAATTATCGAATTTCGAAAAATCCATTCTTAGTGGGTCCTACAGGGCAGGGGGAAGCTTCCCTCAATATTTCATGATTCTAGGTCCAGCGGTTTGGGCTGTGCGTTGATGAGTGAGTGAGTGAGTGTGTCAATCAGGACCCTTCATTTTATATAACAAGATTTTTTTTTAACACTGATTAACTGATAACAGTGAAAAATACATTGAGGCAGCTTTCTTCCTGAAATTATTGAATTTCAATCCATCAAGTTTCAATACATAGAGAAACAACTGACAGTAACAATTTCCTGCGCTTTTAAAAACTACTACTGTAATTAAAACATTATTTTTCAAAGCAAGAACTAAATTATTTATTTAATTATAAATGAAAAAAAAAAGTTTTTAAACATCAACAAATCTATATTACAAATAAAATACTAACGTTACCTTGAAAACCATAAAACCATCCCTAATACTAGAGCTTATCATGGGAATAGTAAAAAAATGGGTGAATGGTTGTTTAAGACGGGTTGCATTCACAATCAAATGAATTCTTCGCCGTGCAGCACGCACACCATTTGCACTTTCACCTGTTATAACTGAAAAAGACAAAAAAGAAAAGAATTTTACAATTTATAGATCAGTTCCAATAAAAGTTTTTACAAATACATAATTACATTTATACAAAGAAAACAACAATTAAAACGAGTAGTTTTAGATTATTTTAAAACAAAGAGTGTGTTTTGCACTATTCTGTTTCTATCATTTAAAGCATAATTTAAAAAACTTTTTTGTACATTTTTAATTATTATATGATATTCAACTTTACTGATGTATGAATAATAAACTTCACACAAAATTTGTAACAGTATTGAAATATTACCTGAAATTAACAATGGCTTAAATCGAGAATAAACTGAATCATATGTTTCATAATTTATTTTACTGTTTAAATGTCAACTGAAAAATAAATTACAATTTTTAATTTTGTTTTAAGTGACACTGTTAGAAATTCTAACAGTATTTTATGCATGGCACACCACAGCATTTCAACAATACAGTCTTGGGCCGACTCCCAATTACACATACATAACACACAATAATTACAATACTGCCATTCCATTTAAAAGAACATACAACACAGTAAAAAAATTTATGAACCTCTTAAGTTCTAATTTCTTAACTCGCACAGCATTTAATTACTATGAAAAAATATATATGTATATAAGAAAGGAAAGCTATGCTATGCACAGGTAGGCTGTAGGTGCAATATCCGTACAATGTGCCAGTTGATTAGGTATATGGGATTCAATGCTGTTTACATCTTGTGATAAAATTACAGTACATTACTGGTTTTCTTCCATCTCTTTTATACTTGGAAAAAGCAAAACATGAATTGCTGAAATATATAATGACTTTCTTGATATGTTTCTCTCATCTTAGTTATGTCTGCAGTATGTCATGTGCAAATAAATGAGGCTTTTTGCAGAAAATTATTAAGTTAAATGTCTACACCACATTCTTTAAAATTTGTCAGTTCTACCTTTATTTTTGACTTATTACCTGCACTGTCAATCACAAAGCTACAAACAGTACAACAACATTTTCACTGACACACTTTAATTCCACTCATAGCCAGCTGCAATAGACAATTGTCTACATAGTCAATTATATCAATCAAATAGACATATGACTTTAAAACAAGTTTTACTTGAGTTTACAACTGTAGGATGGGTTGATTTATTCAAATAAACTTTGTTTCCTTGAGATTACTACTGAGGCAGAGCTGATTTATCCAAAGAAAACTTTTTTTTCTTTGGGAAAACTACTGCAGCTAGAAAAAATGTGACAAATTTGGGTTTGACTGCATTCGATACAGTTAGTACACTTTCAGCTTAACATCGAGGTCTTCAGTGCTGGTAAGGGGTGACACGATGTGAGTACGGAGCAGCGCCGGAATGAAGGGGCGGAGGAAACTGGAGATCCCAGAGAAAACCCGCCGACCAACGGCATCATCCGGCACAATTCCCACGCGCGAAAATCCGGGGACCGACCCCGTCGGGAATCGAACCCAGATCGCCTTGGTGGAGGGCGAGCGAGAGGTCTGATCCCTCGACCACCGCGGACCCAGCTCGCCAGAAGACAGGTGAAGATGTCAGCTCTTGAAATGTCGTGACAAGCTTGTCTGAAAAACTTTGCTGCGCTCTGTGTTTTTATAGTTGTTTCAAATAGTCTTGTGTCTGTAGCATCACTATTGGGTCATTCTGTTTTTATGTGTATCACTGTCATGTTGTAGTTCTCTAACTGTCTATGCTGTCTTAATTTGAGTATCCTGAGTTTTCTCAGTTTTTTTAAATTGGATATTTTCTTTGTAGACTTACTTTTTGCTCATTTTTATTGTCTGTAAATAAATATAATTCCTCTTGAGATAAATTACTTGTTTTATTTTTATTTATGTAGGCCTATGTGTTGACTACAGCCAAATCTGCTTGTTTTCCCTTTATTGTTTTACTAGGTTCACTCTTGGTTTCCTGGGATGGCATAGGACTGCAATGGCATACATCCACAATATTTCACTAAAATATATAAAACATTTTTATACTATAGATGGTTCGGGATAGAGTGAACACTAAAAACGTCCGATTAATTTCTATTTTCCGCCAGTTTATATCTTTCCGCTGCACTTAAACATAAACACTGCTATTTGCTTTTATTTGCATAGGTTTGTACAATGTTAATATCTACATCACACTGCTCCGAAAATGTTATCTACAATATCTTACTCATCAAATACACTGGTATTGAATACATGCTATAATCAATACTAATTTTAGTTATAAATACCTGCAAGTTAACATTTATATAATACGGGTTTCTACGCATTGGGTCTAATTTATACGACATGCACTATTGCTATGAATCTTGTAAATGTGCACAAATTATATTTGAATTTTTAACTCAAAGCTGCCACAACACACGTTATTTAAGAATTCAAGTTCCATTCAGTTATACCGCCACAAACAACGACGCACTTAACGTTTAACAGAAACAATAAACAACGTATGCATGTATATATACACACACTGAATGAGTTGACATGACCTGTTACAGTAATTGTCCACCCATGACTCAGTTCTAACCACTAACAATTCACATAGGATTACACCTCTATCACACAATCTAACAACACTTAATTTCTATTCTGGTATTTAAAAAACACTAATTTAATACTAAACAATGTATTTTCTTGCACGGGCCCAATATATAAATGCCTATGATAGCTAAAACACTACTATAATAAGAAAATAATAAGAAAATTACCAATGCTCCCTTTTTGATTTTGTTTTGGAATCCGAATTTGTGTTTTCGTTTCCGCTTCCAAGCGCCGTCGAGTGGTTCCCTTAGTTCCAATGATGCTCGGGAAATAAGCACTTGACACAAAAATTAATACATATTAATTATTTAATACAACCCAAATACCAAAAACAAACTTCAAAGAAACAGTAAAAGGATTTATTTTGTGAAACATATTAAGTCAAGCAGTACTATGTAAATTAGTAAGTAAAATAAGCTAGATAACCATATAACAGAAAAAGCATATTAAAACACCTTAACTGGCCTTAACTGAAGTAACTTTAACAATTTTTGTACTTGCAGCATGCCTGTTTACTTTCCCACAATATTATGTAAATAATGTTTTCTGAAAGACCACAATAAAAGGTCTGAAGTATCTATTAACACGAATTGATTTAAAATAATTTACTACTGTTTTTATTGGAAAAATCTAACTCTTACTCTAGACATAACAAGGAACAAATATCAAAGCTACAGCAGAACCTTTCATATATCAAAGCTGTTAAAGCCATAGAGAAAACACTTAAACATGAAACTAATATATTTTGACAATCCAGTTTCCTTAGAACTGTTATTGTAGCATTAAAAAAGAATTATTGATTTTTTAAAACTTTCCTGTCCACCGCAATGAGATGGCTGTCAAGAGGCAAACTAGCTACGTATCACTCAAATTTACTCGTTAAAATCTGTTACCTTTGAAGAGATGTGTGCCGTATCAAATACAACATGACAAACAATATACATATATTTTTTTATTAATTTATAGTTCCTAAATTCAGGCTAATTAATTTTTTTTTGCGCTGTTATTAACTTGTTAAATTTATTGTTGTTTATATGTATTTATGATTAATCTTAAGTGCTATTTTGGTAATTTGTATTTTTTTTGTACTTTATCTTTTGTTACAGAGTCTATGGTAACATTCTTTTTTTGTCGTACTCTATGCTGTGTTTCATTTGACACACCTAAAAAATGTCTCCTTTGGTCTATGAAAATGTGTGATGGCCAATGTGAGTCAAATAGAAATAAAATGGAAAGTGCACATAATGTATGGCTTTCATTATCAATTTGAATCATAAGCATGTTCAAATATATTCTAACAGGTTATGGGCCCAGCACGCTTCCACTGCACAAATGTTGACTGGAATAATATTTAACACGTGATGGATTAAACGATAATGCAGCAACTTGTTTGTGGGAGGCAAGCTCTTTGTGTTAATTTTTATCGAAGTCGATGGCTGTAAGACGCGTGCTTCGCTTATACATGATTGTGATTCAAATAACTGTGGCGAGTTATCATTCGTAGTTATTTTTTTGCGATGGCAGGTTCGAACAATTATTTTATGATCGAGAGGTTGGAAGGAAATAAAACTATCGGCAATCGCGCACGCAGATGGAATTTTATTTTTGGGGCACGAAGATTTGTGGGACTTAATATCAGCGTACGAAACTACAAATGAAGAACATCGTAAGAGAGACACAAAGGCAAAATGTAAAATTGGCATGCTTGTCCATCCACAATGCCATGTTCACCTTGAAGGTAAAGACACTGCAAATGTGGGATGCATTAAAGGTAGCTTATGAAGACACGGGTGACATAGAGATGCAACACAGAAAAACCCAAAAGGTTGCTTCATCTGTGGGAAACCTGGACATTGTGCTGCAAACTGCTACAAGAATCCCAATAGAAACGATTCGTGGAAGACAAACCGAAAAAACCAAGAACTTTACTCTCTTCGCTGCATTGACTGCAAGCTTACAAGAGGAAAGTTGATATTTGGACTCAAGTGCCACATCGCATATGACCAACAACAAGGCTATACTAACGGATTTGCGTGAAATTAGTGCAACAACAGTTACCTGTGCTAATAATGAAAAGCTTAAAGCTGAAGGTTTAGGAAGGGCAGAGGTTTGTCTTAAGGACATCCCTGGTGTTACCACAATCAAAGATGTGATTTTTGTTCCTAATATAACTGCGAACCTGTTAAGTGTAAACAAGCTTGTAAGTCGTGGTTTGAGTGTTGTATTTTCAAGTGCTGGTTGTTTGATTTATAAAGAGGAAGATGTGACCATTAATGGAAAGGTAGTAGCTCCTGCATCTGAGGAGCAGGGCATGTACAAATTACGCCTAGACAGCAGTCAAGGTATGACAGCATATCTGGTAAGTGAGAAAAATGTAGATGTAACATTATGGCATAGGAGATTGGGACACCTGGGATATTAAAACATGGTAGAGTTGACAAATATGTCATTTGGAATCAAATTTGCAGGTGATAGGCCTAGCCAAGAAAGTGTAGATTGTCTTATGGGAAAGCAAGTAAAACAACCTCATAAAAGTTCTGGTGCTACAAGAGCAGTTGAACCATTAGAGTTAATTCACACCTATGTTTGTGGGCCGATGCAGGTAGAAACTTGGAATGGGGCTAAGTATTTCCTAACTATGATAGATGATTTCACAAGGAAAACTTTTGTTTTTTTTTAATTCTGCACAAAGATGAGGTGTTTACAAAATTTCAGGAGTTTAAACTTCTCGTTGAAAATCAGCTGAATAAGAGAATAAAATCAATTCGCTCAGACAATGGTAAGAAATACGTAAACCATAGTTTTGATGATTTCCTGAAGGAACACTGTATCGTTCATCAGTTGTCGGTTGCATATTGTCCGGAGCAAAATTGTGTAGCTGAACGAGCAAATAGGACGATAGTTGAACAGGCTAGAACAATGTTGCATGAGACAGGTTTAAGTCTTAGGTATTGGGGGGAAGCAGTAAATTGTGCTGTCTATCTAAAAAACAGAAGTCCAACTAAAGCAGTAAAAGGGATGACACCTGAGGAAGCATGGTCTAGGAGAGCAATAACTCTTTCTCATCTCAGGGTTTTTGGATGCAGAGCTTTTGCGCTAGTCACAGGTGATAACAGAAGGAAATGGGACCCAAAATCTCAGGAATTTATCTTTGTGGGATACTGTGAGAATTCAAAGGCATATAGGCTTATTGATCCTCAGCATCCAACCAAAGTTAGAAATGAAAGGAATGTTAGGTTTATTGAAAGTTTTGATCAAAAAAGTGATGGGATGCAGTCAACTTCTGAGGACGATTGCAAAAAAACTGAAAAGAAAGTTTGGTATGAATCTCTAGGTACAAGGGAATTTCACCACAATGTAGACTCTATCACCTTAAGCGAGGTAGATGAAAATGGGTTTAGGGGTTTTGATGAATTGTGTGAAGGACAGGATGTAAGGAACTCAGAATTTACACTTGAGGATGGTTCATTAATTGACACACGTTCAAACATACTACGTGACGGAGAACCCCCAATACTAGTAGGGGGGAAGTCTAGATACCAGAGTAGAGATAGGAAACCAAAAGAATATCCAGACATGGTTATGTTCACGGTTGAGGTTTTGAATGTGCAGGAGCCAGAATCTCTGGAGCAAGTACATAATAGCAGTGAGAAAATCAGACGACTTGATGCAATGAGTGAGGAGCTAAAGGCTTTCGATGAAAATGAGGCCTGGACTTTTGTACCTAGACTGAAAGATGAAAAAATAGTAGGAAGTAAATGGGTGTTCAGAACAAAAAAGGATGAAAAAGGCGATGTAGTGGGGTTTCGATCAAAGACGAGGAATAGATTTTGATGAGACATTCTCCCCGGTTTTGAAAGAAACTGTATACATGGAACAGCTTGCAGGTTTTCATGTCAAAGGGAAACAGGATTATGTATGCAAACTAAACAGAGCGGTGTACCGTTTAAAACAGTCTACAAGGGAATGGTATGTGCGAGCAAAGTCAGAGTAGGAATCTTTGGGTTTTGTTGTGTCAGACAAAGAACAATGTGTTTTTGTTAAGAAAACTGATTGTAAGTTGGTTGTGATTGCTTTGTATGTAGATAATATTTTGATTTTTTATAATGATGAGGATGGAAAATTGAAAGTAAAAGAGCAGTTGCTTCTAAATTTAAAATGAAAGACCTAGGTAAGGCCAGTCATGTCTTAGGAATAAGTGTTGAACAAACAGTTGAAAAGATAGCCTTAAGTCAAGAGCAATACATTGATAATATTCTGCACAAATAGAATATGTCGAATTGTAAACCAGTTAGTACTCCACTAGAGCCAGGATTAAAACTGAGCAAACCTGAAGAAGGAATAGTACTGAGTGAAAATGTGGCATATCAGAGTCTTATAGGCTCGTTAATGTACCTAGCAGTATGTACAAGGCCTGATATAGCACATTCCGTCAATTACCTAAGTCAGTTCAACAATTGCTACATATTTGGGCACTGGAAAGCAGCAAAAAAGATTCTGCGATATTTGCAGAGAACCAAAGAATTCAAACTAGTATTTGAGGCTCAAATGAACACAGTTCTGGGGTATGTAGATGCAGATTGGGCAGGGGATTGTACAGACAGGAAGTTGTACTCAGGTTTTGTTTTATCCTGGCTGGAGGAGCAATCTTGTGGGAAAGTAGGAAACAAAAGACGGTGGCTTTATGAAGCACCGAAGCAGAGTATATGGCCCTGTCGGAAGCAGCAAAAGAAGCTATATTCTTGCAGGAGTTAATGGGTGAGTTGATAGGAAAGAAGGAATGTATCCGGCTTTACAATGACAACCAGTCAGCTCAAAAATTGAGCACAAACCCTGTTTTTCACAACAGGAGTACACATATTGACATTAAGCACCATTTTATTAGGGACTGCATTTAAACAAGGTCAGATAGAGATTGAATATTGCATGACAGAGAATATGATAGCGGATGTATTGACTAAAGGACTTAATAGAGTCAAACACAAAGGTCTGACAACAAAATTGGGTTTAAAATAGCACCAATATTAAGGGGGCATGTTGTTTATATGTGTTTATGATTAATCTTAAGTGCTATTTTGGTAATTTGTATTTTTTTTTTTGTACTTTATCTTTCGTTACAGAGTCTATGGTAACATTCTTTTTTTGTCGTACTCTATGCTGCGTTTCATTTGTCACATCTAAAAAATTTCTCCTTTTGTCTGTCTATGAAAATGTGTGATGGCCAATGTGAGTTAAATAGAAATAAAATGGAAAGTGTACATAATGTATGGCTTTCATTATCCATTTGAATCATAAGATAAAATGGAAAGTGTACATAATGTATGGCTTTCATTATCCATTTGAATCATAAGCATGTTCAAATATATTCTAACATTTATATTAACAATAATTACTACTATTGAGTAATTTTAATATATTAATTTTATTTCAGAATGTTCACTTTCAATTACAGCTATTCTTTCTTGTTACATTAGTTCTTAGCAAGATGTACGCTGCTGAGCTTTTAAATTCCTCTGTTCGTTGTTCTGTCGTACCTCCGTCTTCATACCATGTGCTGCTGCCGCTGCAGCGCATGATTTCAGTATTTCACCACGTGATTTTGATGCAGTTAAGAAATTCTGATCACGTGATTGTCGCATACTACTGTGCTTTGATGCGCACTTTGCCTATGTTAGTACTGTTGGTAATTATTTTCAATGCTCATTTGTTCGATGTTTCTGCAGCTTCTTCTGTTGCATTTCTTAAAACTTTGCCGTCAACTACCACATTGTCAAGATGAGTGTGTTTGGTGTTCCTGCCTTTTTGGCAGATCTTGGCACTTGAGTTGCCATTATTTACTTTTATATATAATGTAGCTAATCAATATTTTGTTGTAGTAAGAACTGTAGTGCTACTTTTTTTAAAAATCTTTATTGTGGTTGTTTCCTCTGTAATTTAGTCAAGTGATTCCCTTCGCCCTCGTCTGGTGAGTAATTTTCCTATGAGAGGTTATATGTTCTATTCAAATTCATCTTCTTTAATTTTTTTGGTTAATTTCTGTGTAGTGAGGATTCACGTCCTGGCAAATTCTCGTCCCTACTTATTCTAGTCTTGGCTTATTCACATCCTGGACTACCCACGTCTTGGCCTATTCACTTCTCGGAGTATTCACACGCTGGACCATTGATGATCTGACATATAGTCTCAACTACTGATGTCCAGTTTTTCAGGCCTATTTTGAGGCCTTTTCTTCACCTTTTTGCCTTCTTTGTTTCATCGCTGTAACTGGGAAATATGAAGTCATCCCAGCGTCATATACCATTCTACTACGGGACTTTGAACAGCTAAGCCGCAACTAAAATTTTTTACTTCTTTTATCTACAAATTAACTGCTGTCACACTTAAATTTTTTTTTTAATTTAATGTATTGTACGTTTCTAATAATTAATTTAAATATTAATTTCAACATTCAATTTTTATAAGACCTAACGGATGCATCCAATTTACTTGTAATTTATTTTTTTATTGATTTATTATGTCATTGAATTGGACATACTGTATTTATTTAGCCTACAGAACATGCATTTGTTTTGATATTTTTTGTATAAAAGAATTAATGTAATATCAATTTGCTGCTTACATTTAACTTTGCAATATTTGGGCTTTAATAATTTAATTACAATTGCAGCACTAATTGACTGTTCATCGATGTCAATTACTTGTTGTAAATTTCATTTGAAAAGAAAAGAAAAACATGAAATACTGTATTTAATACTAAAATTAAAATTAAATAATTATTTTGAGCAACCACAAACTTCAAAGTTCTCATTTAATATATTTTCCTCTGGTGTCAATTTTTATCATGGCGAGTGAACCTATTTAATAATTTAAATAATTATTTATCTTTGCCTGTACACATGGTAAACCAGCCTTCATTTAGTCATGCTTTGCTTCCACTTTGATATTGTTTGTTTACAACAGCTTCCTCTGGTTTGTGTGTTTGTTAATGTGCCACTTTCTGTTCTCCTCTGTTTTTTTTATTGGTGGGCATTTAACTATGTTTATTTGCCAGGGACTGTTGTTGTTGTTTTACAATTATTGGCTACATAAAAATAATTCATAAACCTACCATATGAACCGGCGCAGATGTGAGAGTAATAACATATAATAACTATATGTACTGTACATGTATGTGCATGCCCCCCCCCCTCCCACATTCATACACATACTAACACAAACACACACACAGTGTCCCTGAACTACATGTACAGATGGAGAGAGTGTGATTCCTTATAAAAATTAGGTATAGTTACATAAAGCAATTTTCGCCTAGTGCTATTTTTGGAGACAAATTACAATTCTGCACATATTTTATTAGTGTTATCAATATCTTTAACCCATGAAGAAACCTCACTTTAAAATTCTCCGCTTCATGAAAATAACAGGGGTGGCCAACTTCTTATTGACCACAACTTTTGTGCCATTTGGTTTTTTGAACATTTTATGTTGCTTTTCTGAACAGTACATCCTAAGTCAAAATAAGATCCTCTTGTTGCAAGTCACTAGAACGCACCGTTTACGTGAGGAAAAAATCATACACATAGTCAGTGGCTGCAATACACTGTGTGTGAGGTGAGCACTACAACCTGTACTAAGCGATTATAGCATCGTAGGCACCCGAACTTTGGTTGCTTGTTACATAAATTCACACCTGGAATGTGCCAGAGATGAAGATGTGCTGGGCATAGGTGTGTACGGAGCTGTAGTAATTAAGTTTTATTTGTTGAGATTTCCTTGACCTAAATTAGAGACACGCTTTTAAAGAACTGCAGTACAAGGTGCATTTTTCTGATTATAAAATGCATTTACAAGCATTCTGTGTGTACTCCACTGTGAGTGTAGCAGTTGTTGCCTACATGGCAGGTATTCTATTGTTGCCACAGTGCATTTTATTGTAAACGGTGAATTAATTTTTGTAGTGGAGCTGAACTTATCATTGACAACCACGTTTATTAGAGATATTAGTAATTTGGAAAGGAATTGGCTGCGGTCTTTGTTAAGGACCCAATCCGGTATTCACTTGGGTATTTTCATTATTTTCAAAGAAGTATTACACACACAAAACAATACACATAACCTTCATGGAACACTTTAATGATAAACTGTTTTTGAGAACATAAAATGATTTTTGAGGGTCACATGGTTATCTGCCATGTAAGCTTTGCAAAGCTGGTCGTACGACTAAGGATAACTTGAGTGTGAATTCAAGTTAGATGACAGGACAGTAGTATGTTCACAACAGATCTTCGGCTACTTGTAATCCAAAAGGGAAAACCATAGATGGTAACTTCCAAAGAACAGGCATTGTGGTGTTTAACCATTGCATGTGGGTTGACGTCGCTCCATATGTGACTGTTTTTACTGTAGAGGATACCATCATGAGTAAAAGAAGCCTCGTCAATTCACAGAACGTAGTGAGGAAAGGCAGATTCATCTGCGGATTGATGAAGAAATCAGCATGCGAAATATACTTGTGGCTAAGAATAAGTTAGTTGTAATGTTTGCACCTTTTGCGCAATGAAATGGGTGTAGCTGTTGTTCATGCAGAACCCTCCACACACTGTGTAAATGTTTGTCTCGCGTAAACGTCTGTCCACAGACGAGAACATGCGATGCCCTGGACAGCGTCTGTTTGGAAATGTCTGTGCACACAGATGCTGCGCTCCTCTAGCATTACCTCCAGCAGCACCATACATGAGATGCATATCTGCCATTTCTGCATACATGTACTGTCCCTCCATGTTGCGCACTGCAACACCTCCCTAGCCCAAGATTGTAAACATATGTTTTACAACAGAAGACAGGGAGAATTACAGAACAAATGTACGGGAATGGTCTGAGATAAAAACTTACAGAACCTAAACAGATATATTTAGTTCTCTACCCTACACTACTTGGTTTACTCAGTTGGCAGAGAGACCAAAGTACACCTGCGATTAATTCAGAAAGAAAAAAAATATAGACACCAGGTGGAGTAATGTGCTTGTTTTAATTCAGGGATTTACAGCCTGAAACGAGGGACACCAAATAAATATTCAGAATCATTTTGACAGTTATTATTGGGTTAAAAATAGTGCTTGTTATCATGTTACCGATTGTAGTCAACTGAAAAGAAATAAATTAATAAACTAATACATTCCAAGCTTCTTGTAGATAGCTATGGTGCAATTACTAATGATCTACCAACAAAACTGCCAAACAACATCTCCACCAATAAATGTCATCAGGTGTCAAAAAAAAATATTTCCGCTTTGTGTAGAAGATACCAAAACACCATATTAAATTATTAATTAAAATAAAACTCTGGCATCGAACTTACAACATCTCATAAATTTATTATTCACAACAATAAAATAAAGATTGACTTACATATACTTTTGCATTGCACAAATCAACATGAAACAAGAAATAAAATTAATGACATAGGGCAATTAACTGCATTTAAAGTTCTCGGTCGATAATGAGATAGCTGTCATCTGACTTAAACATAGTCAATAATATGACATTCAAAAACATAAATGATAGTATGTAAACAATAAATATAGATTTTACGTAATGAAATATAAACACCTACACTCATCCACAGTTATTTGATTTGCTACCTCAAATATTTATTTTAGCATTGAATCAATAAATAATTAAATAAACAGACCTGTTTTCACAAAATGTATGAGTTGCACGAAAAACCTAAACAAATACTGATCCTGTCAGAAACCTAAATTTGATAGAAACCCCGTTCCAGATTACTGAAGTCTGTTTGTGGGACGCGTATGTCACTCAAACGATGTAGGTTTGTACCGGGAGTCTGCGACTCCGGTTCACCACACCAGAAGATCTGTTGAACATACTATATCTTGGACTGGCAGTGAGGTTGTTATGGAGGAAGTTAGTGTGTGTGCCCTGAGCGACTAGTGGTTTGAATACCCCGCCCGGACTTCGGTCGTGCTCGGCCGCCGTCGGATGCGCTCGTGCTCGCTCTCCCCTCCTTCCCTCACTTCCCCCTCCCGTGCCTAGCTCAGACGCTCAAGTCGGCAAGACGGAGAGTCTTCTCCTGGGCCCGATCGTGGGCGGTTGTATTTAGCTTGCGACCGCGGTGCCACACCTGAGCTGTGTCATCGGTAAGTTCTTCTTTCGTTTAATTGAGTTTGGTGTTTATGTTTTCCGCGTATTTTCAGTTAGGTTTGGTTTAGTAATTGTTTTCGTTGATGATACGTTGAGGGTGTACTGTTGCTGCCGCGAGCCCAATACGACTTGGGATTGGTCCCTGCCTTTTTTAGAATAAAGTGGTGCGCGTGTGTCGGCCACAGCAGTATTGTAATTTTCATCTTAATCTTGCATCGTAAATCTGTGTAAATATCTCGGTGGAGAAAATATCCTGTGTACAATTTGTCATGGTTTGTATGATAACGTGCGTTATATAAAATTGTTTTGCCAGTTCTGTCTTACATTATTGGTAGCTTTGATAACCCTGTGTCAATGTCGTGCACTACGTGTGTGTTCTAATGGGAAGGGTACTGGTGAGAGACACTGGGCCTTGGTCGATGCCTAGCAACGCCAAGATTAGCGGTCTGTTTCTACTGTGTCTGCTAGACGCGGGCTCAGGTTAATAGACAACAAACAAAACAATGACCAATATCACATGAACATCAGAAACAGAACATAATAACAAAAATCATTTACAGATATAAATATCTTATCTGTCTATCTTTCAGCAATGATACACAAAACCATATAGGGAGTTAAACAAATTTACAACACTTACCCTTCTGTACAGTACTCTTATCACGTTTGACTTAGGCGCTATTTAAACTTTTGGAACAAACCAGTATCTGAATTGGTGAGATGTAGGGTAGTCCATCTATTGGCTGAAGTTCCTGCGTGCGCTACCCACTACTCAAACATAACAGTTGCAAAAAGGAATCAGACTAGAGGCGTCCAACCACCAGTCTGCCTGGAAATGTTTCTCGACTGCAGTAAATTACCTGTTTACAACAGGAGATCTCCATCAGGTGGTTCTGGATATCCACCAGCGACGTCATCTTAAATTCTGGTGATGAAATCCACCAGCTATGTCTCTGAAGACGACCAACAGGTATAGCGAAAGTTAACATCCCAGCTTCTAGCATCGTCCTTATGGAAAGTTCAATAGTGTATAGATTCTTCAGTGCAGTGCTCTTCGTCTTGTGTAGCACTTTTAGGTATAGCTCATAAAAGTGTCTTTTACACAAGCATTCAGCTACAGTTTGTATTCACCCTCATAACTCTGTGTAGAAAAAACAAACTTTTCACCCGAGTGTATTTTTCAGCCAAGAAAGCGTTATTTAAACTGGTTCTTGTAATTTAATCATTTTTGGCATCCACAATCAATTCACTGTTCGCATGTGACTGACGTGAACAATTAAAAAAAAAATGTAATATATAACAATTGTGGTTTGAAATCAAAATGCCACCCGCCAAAATTCTTTTAAGTGCTCTATAAATTTTAAATACAATAATAAGTGTGAATGTATTTACTATAAAATGTAGATAGGAGTGTACAAGTACTTACAGAGCTGTACTGCCCAATGAAGCTGGCTTAGCCAGCGAAACGTCACCACCGCGCATCCGTGCAAAATGTGTGTTGTCCTTAAGTGTGTTATTTGTTCCTCTACGTGCAGTACAGCTCTGTAACTACGTGTACACTCCTATCTACATTTCATAGTAATTAGTAGCCTAGCGGCCTTTTCCCGCCTTTACATATTTTCGTTGTGAATGTATTTAGTAATTCAATAAAACTTGCACTCCGCAAGCAAAATGTGGTGTGTGCAACTATTCCCACAGTAAGAAAATTTCAACAAGAAAACATCAATAGGAAAATCATGCACTGCATAGGTGACTACAGAAGTGTGTGTACAACAAAAAAAAATATTGCCACAGCACGGGACAATGTTCCCAAAACTCAACATCTGATGTGACACACACAATATTGTCGCGACTGTAAATTTCGGGCAATTATTTTTGGTTTTTTACCTTCTCATCCATACTCTAAATAAGTAGTAAAGTTATTTTGGTTTGTAATTTAAAAGAGTATTCAGTTCTTGGGAAGTCACTTCTTTACATTTAGGACTGTGACAGTCTAGAGTGTTCTCTGACAGTCTCTCAGGTTGAGTTTTATTAGTTTACTGTTCTTGGAAGCCTGCAGAGGTGGTTGTTACTGCAGTGCTTGTAGATTCCTTTGCGGGCAGTGTCCTGGTAGTGTGCACAGGCTGATGACCTTGTGTTAGGTTGTAGGTAGGTAGGGGGTGTGGTGACGGATGTGTCGGTGTCACTGGGCGGTCGTGCGCTGTGGGTTCTTATGGCACTTTCTGTGTGCAGCAGCCTTCTGGGGGCACTGGACGCTGTTGTCAACACTCCCCCGCTCCCCTGTCCCACATTAACAGCTGTAGTAGGGCAGGCGCGCGGGCGAGTTGTGTAGTACACCACATTTCTGTTGTTCCACTCTCGGACGTCAAACATCGCTGACGACTGAATGCCCTGTGTGGGACAGAGAGGGTAGATGTTGCGCGGGTCTAGAATAGTCACTGCTGACCATTCCAGGAAATTAAATCATTGAAGGTTCTGGACGGCGCAGCCGATGGTTATAAATACCTGCCGGCCACGTTTTGGTGAGCTTTTTTTGGCAGAACTTTTTCCCGGTCTCGGTCAGAACTTTTTCTTTCATGGAGCTTTTGGCGTGGTTTTTGTTAGAGCTTTTTGTGGCAAGACTTTTGCAGAGCTTTTTCTAGGACTTTTTATTCTGCTCATATTTAGGACTTAGGCGAGCATGGCGATGCTCCGATGGGCGAGGCAATGGCCTAAGTGCTCGGGATGCCAGATGGCACGTTTTGGTTTAGTTAGTTTTCTTGTTATTTAAGTTTATTTTTGGGTAGTCATTTAATTTTTAAATTTTAATATGAAATTAAGAAGACTTCAAGTAGCCCTGAGATGGATGAGATTTCGCTGGACAGGAACATCAAAACCATAAGTATTCTTTGTGTTTATTATACTTTTTATTATTAATTATTAATTCCTCTTTAGTTTTCGTGTTCGGTTTTTATTGTGATAGTCGTGGATACATTTACGCGTGTATTTGTTGTTGGCCAATACAACTACAGTTTGCCTAATGTTTCAGAATAATGCAATTTCCTTGAGTTTTATTGTAATGACAGAAACCACATTACTTTGCAGTATATTTTCTTAATGTAATTACCTGTTCACAGTTCATCACAATTGATAACATCTATTTGTAAATTCAAGCTTTAAAATCTTTTCCAAATTATACACTTTTATTTTCATTAATGTAATACAATATTTATTTTTGTATAACATTTTATTTTAATCTTTTGTAATAAATACCAGTTATTTGAATTTATTCTTTTATTTCAAGTATATGATCTATAGTCCCCTTAACATTAATTGATAGCCCCTAATTGCAGAACATGTATCTTGATTAAGCTACTTTATTAATAGTAGATTGTATGTGACAAGGTTGACATGTACACTACAAGACATGAGACGCGACCCGTATGGGACGATAGTCTGTGTTCGATCCACAGTACCCCTCGGGTAGCAAAAATGTCAAGCAGTATTATTACTTTATTTCAGTAGGTTTGTTGTGCTCTACCAAACATTAGTTATTTATGTCGCTAAGCTACTAGGTGGAAGTCTTGTCTTTAAAGTGTTTGTCTTTATTTTACTTAAGAAACTACATACCGGTATTTATTTTCCCCACAGTTCTTTTTAATAAGTACAGAGTTTATTTTGTGTTCATGGTTTGTCTCATAGTTCAGTCAATTACTTGTGATGTTTATTTTCTTTCCACCTCGTAATCTTGCATAGCTGGAATTGAGTTACACACATCCCCCAGTTTACATTCAACACTTTGGTTACAAACAAATGGTTAACAGAGCACTCAATCCAATCACACATTTAGATTTCATTTTATTTATTTTAGCACAATCCATCCTCATGACACAATTATGGTGAGAGTCACCGGATAAGTTATTCGGCGGGGACCCAACTTCCATCATAACAATATCTTCAGCTGTAGTGATAAATTTCAAATCAGATGGCAGAGCAACGTTGAACAAATTCACATCCCTCTTGATTAAGCCAATAAAATTATCTGTATACCTCCAAAATGTAGGTTGAGTTCCTACATCATCAGTACAATATGAAGTAATTAACCAGCCACCAAAATTAAGTCCCATTCGATATTTATTTAGGAAATCAATTCCAAGGATAACAGGTTTGGCTAAGTCTTTTACAATCAATATGGCTACTTCTTTATGTGTGCCAAGACCTTGAATCTTCAAAACAGTTTGTCTAGTGACCGCAGGACTAAGCCTGAATGTAGCACCTACAATCTTGATTTGTGGCTCAGGCACAAAGGTAGCGTACATCCCTGAAGAAGTAATTCTTCCACAGCGTCTTCGGAAATACAGCTGATTTCAGCTCCACTATCAAACAATACTGGCATTGTTACACTCCCCACATCCAAATTCAACTCGGGGCACAAAGCTTCTTGAAATCCTGATGTGTTATCTTCAACATCACTCAATAAGAACTCCTTCTCACTCTCTTGCAGCACTACTGTAGCTACATTTTTTCAAGAAATTTCAGAAAAATTTTCAATGGAATTTACCTCAACATCAGGAAAAGCTACTTCAACAGGTTCATTGTTTAGTTCTGTTGTTACTGTGCACGTCTCCTGAAGGTCACTCACAGTGCGAACTGAAGATCGGAGACCATAGCCTTCAGTCCTTAGTAGTTTAACGCACCCCTAGTAGCACTAGGGGTACTTGAAGCCACACTTTGCAATGTACGGTTTTCGGTACTGATATTCAAAGTATAAATAGGATGAGTAGGATTTAATGGCTCCTGACGTGAAAAATATCCAATTTCACTGATTTGGCAAGCAGCAGTGCCCTTGCCTGGGTTACGTCGGGGTTAAGTGCTGTTGGTAGATAAGCATTGTGAGTTGTGTTAGCCGACTTCACCACTGGAGAGCCTCTAGCAATCAAGTTTGCCTTCGTGGTCTTGGAAATCTCCTTGCCTATCCCGGAGGTAATCTGCGTTCTAGCTGGGCCGGTTCCACCAGTTTCGCATTGTATATTGGCATCCACAGCCATATCTTCCCCAAAAATTTCCATTTTTGTTGTTGTTGCTGTGGCTAGTGGAAGGCACTTCCTCCTGGGCAATGACATTTACCCGTAGCTGACGTAGAATATTTTCTTCCCGTCTATTCCAGTTTCCCTGAAAGTTATGGTTCTTCTCTCAAGATGTGTTTGCTTGTGTTTTCAAGTGTTCCTCAAGTAATCATAATGAAGCAGCTGGTCCCGGAATTCAGTGATTGTCAAGTCCATACGACCCACCCAAGCAAATCGAAAATTAATCGGGAGCTGTGAGACTACCATGGGCACAAATTCCGTCTCAGACATGGGAGGTGCGAGATGTCTACTATTTTCACACATACAGTTGATATGGTTGTCAAGGGATTGTCTCCCCTTGGGATTGAACTTAGTTGTGTGTAGTCTCGAACGAAGGCTTCCCTGGATCTTCAAATTACAAAACTGCTCTTGAAATTTTGTTAGGAACTCTCCATAAGTTTTGGTGGACAACTTGACAATGTCCCACCAACGTAACACAGTACTTTTTAGCACATGATCCACACATTTCAACTTCTCTTCATCTGACAAACCAAATGTGGAAATATATCCTGTGAGTTTCTTTATGAAAGTCATAGGGTTATCAATCTCACGATTGCTAAAGGAAGGGATTTCACACGTCCAGTGATGGAGCGGGTGATTGTAAACAGTAGCGGTAGGCAGAATTAAATTACTCACTGTACCTGCCGGAAACAGTGGGGTATTTCTTTCCGTGCCAGTCAAGACAGGTGGTACCTGCAGAGACTCGTCAAGATGATCCAATTGTGTCTCACCACAGTGGGAATCAAGTCTATATTGGCTTGTTTCAGACACTAGATGCAAGTGTATTCTTTCCTCCAGTTGCCGGCCTAAGTGAAAGATGTCCTCTTTCAGGCTTTTGGTATCATTAACTAGCAGGGTTCTCATGCTACTTTGGTATGCCTCTACTTTCTCAGCAACCTCAGCTATTTCACTGTGTAACCCTTGGATATCTCTCTCGTGTGTCTGAAAATGCTGCTCAATTTCTGAGAATTTAGTGGTATTGTTACCCATCAATTCAATTACACTTTTCTCCACTATGTTGAGTCTTGTGTTCAAAGTCATATTGTACTGGCCCAACTTATCTGTAAATTCGGTACTCACAGTCACAATTTCTGTGATTTTGTAGACTCCAGTTTCTTCTTCAACACCTCCGTAGCCTGAGTTTGTAAACAGATGTTTTACTACAGCAGATGGGGAGAATTACAGAAAAAAAGTAGGGGAAAAGTCTGAGACCAAGCAGATATAGGCACGGTATTTAGTTCTCTACTCTACACTACTTGGTTTACTCAGTTGGCAGAGAGACCGAAGTACACATGAGACAAACTCAGAAAGAAAAAAATAAAACAGCACCATTTGGAGTAATGTGATTGTTTTAATTCAGGGATTTACTGCATGAAACGAGGGACACCAAATAAATATTCAGAATCATTTTGACAGTTATTATGGAGTTAAAAATAGTACTTGTTATAGTATTACTGTTTGTGGCCAACTGAAAATAAACAAATTAATTAATTAATTAATTAATATATTCCAAGCTTCTTGTAGATAGCTATGGTGCAATTACTAATGATCTACCAACAAAACTACCAAACAACATCTCCACTAATAAATGTCATCAGGTGTCAAAAAAAAAATATTTCCTCTTTGTGTAGAAGATACCAAGACACCATATTCAATTATTAATTAAAATAAAACTCTGGCATCGAACTTAGAAGATCCCATAACACTTGATTATTCACAACAATAAAACAAAGATTAACTTACACATCTTTTTGCATTGCACAAATCAACGAGCTGTATAGTAAACATAGAAGGGCGGAAACAGCAATCTCCAAGGCTCTGAGGTGAAGCCCAATTGAACGTGGTATTTTGACCCTAGATAAAATGGCGGACTTTTATATCCGGTCGAGAGACGAGAGTGATTATACTAATTTATCATTATTACAGTATAATATATTACAATAAATATTGGCATTTTTTCCTGTGTTTAGCGGGAATATAGTGGAGCTATAAAGTAACAGATTTTATGCGAACATATGACGGATTTCCAACATAATGTTGGCCACACTGCTGTCTGTCATGTTTTCTTGGGTCAAAATGGCCATTCAATTGGGCTTCACTTTGGAAGCATTTCTGCCCCTCTATGTTAACTATATAGCTTGTTGGCACAAATAAATAGCAAACAAGATATAAAATGAATGACACAGAGAAATTAACTGCAATTAAAGTTCTTGGTAGATGATAAAGAAGCTGTCATCCGACTTAAACATACATTCAATACTATGACATTCAAAAACACAAATAACAGTATGTAATTAAACAATAAATATATATTTTAAGTAGTGAAACATAATCAACATCTTCACTTATCCACAGTTATTTGTTTCTCTAGCTCAAATATTTATGTTAGCATTGAATAAATAATTAAATAAAAGGACCTTTCTTTACAAACTGTATGAGTTGCACGAAAAATCTAAACAAATACTAATCCTGTCACAAACCTAAATGTGACAGTACCAACAGTGCAATGCCACCCTGACAAACATGCTAGCGGTGCTTCGCGAACGATGCGCGCACAACTGTCTCGTATGTCCACCCTTGTAACGCGGATTGCTTACCTGGCAGGCAACCAGGTGCACCCTAACAAATCTTTTCGTGTTATCAAAAGTAGTTTATCATTAAAGTGTTCCATGAAGGTTATGTGTATTGTTTTGTGTGTATATTACTTATTTGAAAACAATAAATATACCTAAATGAATATGGATTCTTAACAAAGACCATGACCAATTCCTTTCCAGATTCCTAATATCTCTAATCAACTTGGTTGTCAACAAAACGATCAGCTCCACTACAAAAATAAATTCACCATTTACAATAAAATGCACTGTGGCAAAAATTCAATACCTGCCATGTAGGCAACAACTGCTACACTCACAGTGGAGTACACACAGAATGCTTGTAAATGCATTTTATAATCATAGAAGTGGACCTTGTACTGCAGTTCTTTAAAAGTATGTCTCTAATTTAGGTCAAGGAAACCTCAACAAATAAAACTAATTACTACAGCTCCATACACACGTGTGAATTTATGTAACAAGCAACCAAAATTCGGGTGCCTACAATGCTATAATCGCTTAGTACAGGTTGTAGTGCTCACCTCACGTGCAATGTATTGCAGCCACTGACTATGTATATGATTTTTTCCTCTTGTAAACGGTGCATTCTAGTGACTTGCAACCAGAGATCTCTTTTTGACTTAGGATGTACTGTTCAGAAAAGCAACATAAAATGTTCAAAAAACCAAATGGCACAAAAGTTGTGGTCAATAAGAGGGTGGCCACCCCTGTTATTTTCATGAAGGGGACAATTTTAAAGTGTGGATTCTTCACGGGTTAAAGATCTCGATAACACTAATCATTGTGCACAGAATTGTTTATTTATTTTCACGGGTTTTCAATACTTTGCCAAAAAATTTTTTTAATCAATTGTTAAGGGTTAATTTTAAGGGTTAATATCTCTCTTTAAAATAGCGCTAGGCGAAAATTGCATATATATATATATACAGTATATATATATATATATAGAGAGAGAGAGAGAGAGAGAGACAGACAGAGAGAGACACACAGAGACACACACAAACAAACACACAGTGGATTCTCTATGTATTGAAACCTGATGGATTGAAATACCTGCATCCATGGAACACATTCTGGGGCCGATTAATTTATTTTACAGCATTTTAAGACCACATCCATTGAAATCCATCATGTATTGAAATTTTTTGTCAATCCCATGAGAAACGGTGGATAGAGAATCCACTGTAAATATGTACCTGTATAACATTTTTAATGGAACCCTAGTCTGTTGACATTAAAAAAATAAGTTTCACATAAATTGTTTAATTTGAGATGATGTGTTGAGGCACACAAGTTAGTTACTTCAAATCCGAGTGTTAAATTGACAGATAATGCACTGACAAAAATTATGACACAGCTACAACCCGCATTGTTAAAATTCAAATACTCATTCTGGGTTACATGGAGCTATCTAACCATCCATGGAGAGAATGAACAGATTTTAAAAAATTGCTAACTGACAAATGAAGTGAAATGTATCTCTTGACCACTTACTCATTAGAGGAGGGTTATAAAAACAAACCATGCATTCACGCAAATTCAGTAAATTGCTATTTACCTGGGGACATGAAAAACTGTACGCACTCTTCCAGCCTCTGTAGTATCCAGTTCATACTGTTCAGATTCCAAATTCTCACAGCTATCACCTAAAGCAAACAGTTAGTACCTATTATAACTGAAAATATACACACTGTGATCTTCGAACAATTCCTACTATGTGTTGGTATTATAAACTAAACCTTTTCTTTAGACATACACCCTTAAAACATGGCAGTATTCGTTCATAACTGTAATAAAAAAGGTTTAGTATGCAAAAATATACAAACTGCTGATTTGTGCAAAATTAATTAGACCAATGTAAACTGAGTGCTTAACAGAATATTACATCAAAATTTATAGGCTATGATAAAAATATTGTGAGTTCATTTGCAACAAAGTAGTTTTAGGTATAAGTTTAACTAAAAATTATGTTCGAAATCTGCAACTTGTTGACGAACATAATGTGGAGTGGAAAGGTATGCATTTCGACTAGAACAAAATACTGTCTTATAAAAATGAGTAATACATAGTATTTTCCACTTTACGTTCTAAAAAAATAGTGGTAAGTACTCACAACTCTTGAACAAAAGCAAGCAGGGTACACCAACATGTTAAAAGACCTTTTCGCTGCCTACAAATTTCTCCCTTACAAACATAGAGAACTACAATTAGATTTACGTAATTCATTTTTGCTATCAAATAGATTAATTCAAAATGTCAGTTCTCCTTAATGTCAGTTAATTTTTTGCTTAGTCAATTGACATTTTATATTAAATTATAGTTAAAGCTTCATATTTTTTACTTTTGCATTTATGTTCTGCTATGATTTTGTTGAACTACAACACAGAACACTATCAGTTGCACATAACCATAACCTTCTGTAAAAGTATTACTCACAAATTTGTATTCCCTATATGAACAGAACAATTAATAGAAAGAACTACCTTTTTTCCTAGATAAAATTTGTACGGCTATTATACATGGGTTTGCAGCGTTCATAATTTTTTTATAGTAAACATGACGAGTGAAATTTTTGTCACTACTGAAAAATTGCTAATATTGTAACAAGTTTTATTTTTTTTACTTCATACAGGATGCGGCAACATAACTCCCTTTCTTAACACTGCAATAAACACCATTATGTGAATCAGAAAGTTTCAATTTAAATTTTTATAATGTAGGTACATATCCAAAGTTAGGTTTCACACAAGGTTCGGATATTTGAAAGTGTATGTAGCTGTTTATTCAAGTCTCATTGTTTATTGTGTTGATGTTTTGTAATTTGGAAATGTTTGTGTTTGTAAAACAGTTGTAGATCTTGTGTAATATGATTGTTTTTTGCCACAAACTGTAAATGGTACATATCCAAAGCTGGGTTTCACACAGTTTTGAAAATGAAATCAGGTAGGTAATGCCTCCCATTGCCAATTCGCCGAGTAAGCCGATTTCTGGCGTTTCTCATTATGCTTACCAGCATATCAAAGGGTAAGTAGGCAATTTCTGCCCAGATATTGGTCTTCAGGAAATGTAGGATCCTTGTATGGTTGACATAAACACGGAATATCAAATCACAAAAAGAAAAAAAAATCACAAGGGGCCAAATTGGGGAAGCGGACTGACCCCTTCAAATCACCATTTATTGAGA
The DNA here is from genome assembly GCA_003012365.1 of Medauroidea extradentata. Taxonomy (NCBI): domain Eukaryota; kingdom Metazoa; phylum Arthropoda; class Insecta; order Phasmatodea; family Phasmatidae; genus Medauroidea; species Medauroidea extradentata. The sequence goes on along the minus strand of PNEQ01121365.1, from coordinate 18,899 downwards.
TAAGGCGCTCCGGGAAGTGTTCCCTCAAAACAGCCATCAATGCCCCTGAAGTGTGGGCCGTTGCTCCGTCTTGATGAAACCAAGTGTTCCCCAAGTCTAATTCATCAAGCCGCGGGGAAAAAAAATTCGTCCAACCTGTTCATACATGCTTCTCACTGTTCCAACGCATGATGATAGACAACGGTGGGTAACAAAACTTATGCCTCTCGAATGAGACCATTCCCACCCCACTAAGACATCTATAGCCTGAATGTTGCACATTCCAAAACAGGAAGTTATTTTGCAGCACATTGTATTTATGTTATATATTTTTTAAAGTTTACTTCAAGGAGTATTACATAAATCAAGAATGTAAGGTTTGTGTTAGTGTAGTATGGGATGTCATGGTTTTGGTTAATGTTTTTTTTTTATTTGACAACAATTTTTAATGAATATACCGGTTCATTTCAATAAATGGTATACAGATCACTGCAAATACAGTACATAGTGGTACATTGTACTATTACACTTAGTAGTAGGATACATAATACAAAAAAAAAATCACTAGTGATGAAAGATAGTCTTCATTCATAGACAGAAATGTATCTTTGTATTGGTGGCAACATAAGAATAATGCTCTAAACAGAGAGAAAAAGTAAATAAACAAATACATGAGAACTACAGATTAGTACTACCAGTAGAAACCATACAGACTATTGTGGATAGATTTTAAACTATTTCGTAAATTTGTACTAAGGTATGATGTAATATGAGAGGATACAAAGAGTATAGGCTGTTCAGGATAAACTGAGCACTGCTTACAATTTTCTGCCCGCCATTATGCCTCCATCTTTACTATTTTAATTACTAAAACTTTAATGTAACTAAAAACAATTGAAAACATTTCACAACTCTCAAAACTTTACTTTTATATCCCCAGTAAATACAATTTTTTTATTATTGTAAGTGTTGGGAAGTGCTCACTTTAAAGTGAACCGCCTACGTACAAATGAGTTCACTGACTGAATGACATATCAAACTGCAGCCCAAACCGCTGAGCCTAGAAACGTGAAATTTTTTATGAGTGTTCCCTTTAAGTCGTAGGCAAACACCACGAAGGGATTTTTCGAAATTCAGCACCTAAGAGGGTGAAAAGGGGTGAAATGTATTTTGTAAGATTTGTCTACATAGCTCGAACCCTTATGCCTATAATTGTGATTTTCACTTCAGTGGTTCATTCATAAAAATGCATATTAGCTACTTTAAGGATTTTTTCAATTTTTTCCCCAAGGAGCAAAATTAATTTTAATTAATTTAGTAAACATGTATTAAGTTGTGCAACAAATAATTATCACACACAATTTAGGCCTATGTAACAAAATTTGAATGGTAACACAGTCTGCATGAGGGAGAAATTAAAAATTAAAAATAATTTGCAACTTTTAAGTAACAGGTAGGCCTACTGTAAAAATTAAAAAATGTATTTTTTTCCTACATAAATACTATTTGGAAATATTAATTTAAATATTAACAATTTCATTTTGTGTGTTTAAAGGTCTGTACAAGAATGGAATGTATAGGTATTGGCACAAGTTTGCTATTACATATTTTGAGTACGTTAAAGGTGTTTGTAATTAGATATACAAAAATGAGAGAGTTGGCACAAGTTTTACTAGTACATATTCAGTAAATAAAAGGTTTTTATGATGAGATATACGAAAATGTGAGAGATCGCAAAGGTTATACTATTTTAAAATTTGAGAAATTATAGGTGTTTATAACCAGTAGCTTTTAAAACCATATAAAGGTTCGGATATTTGAAAGTGTAAGTTGCTGTAAATGGAAGAAGTCTACCGTCCATGATTTATTTGTACTTGGGGAGTAATTCTATGATTATTGTTGTAATGTTTTAGTGTTTGCCTGGTAAATGTTGGATAGCGTTGGTAATGTCTGTTTTAATGTTCAGAAATGCTGATCTTGAAATACAAGAGGTAATCTGTCACCCTGAACAGTAATTTGAAAAGATTATTGTTGATAACTTTGGAGAATGATTTGAACATTACAAGGTAGACTGTTTAATAATTTAACATTGGACTGTCAATATGTCAAAAGAAAGCTTTGATTAACCAAGAGTGTTAATGAGATGAGTCAATATTTGTTTCATAGTGCTTATAAAGTTGTAGTCCTATAACGTAATTTAACTTAACTTTTGATTGGGTAACTTTTTTTCAAACAATTGTATGTAATATTTTGTGTATATTTCAAGTACAGGCACATGTTGACAAGCCTCGTTTTGCTGCTGAACCAGTTGGAAAGTTAAATTTTTTTAGTTTTCTAAACAAATTTAACTTGAGGGGGTTGTAGCGTGGCCCCAGATTAATTTTACATGTTTCAATTTTAGTTGTCACTCATAATGTAGGCCTCATGGTCATTCTAACAATGGTGTCTGAGAGTTTTGTCAAGAACAATTTGTAATTTATTTGTTAAAAGCCAGCATGTCAGTGGATGTTTATTCACATTTAAGATAATCAATGTCAGACACTGTGAACTAATTCTTCTTAAAGTAAGTAACATTTAATTTGGTAGTCAGAAATTACTCATTTAACAGTAAGAATAACAGTTTGCTTAATAATGTTGACATTTATTTAAAATTTAAATGATTCTGTTTATATCTAGTAAATTTTCAATATGTACTTTTTGCTTATTAAATTGTTTGCATTTGAATTTAACGAAACTATTTGTGTTCATTGTTAAAAGCTTGGAGTGTCAAAAGGACAGCGATATCAATCTAAATTTAGTGTTTCCAGGAAAAGTTGCTATATTTCAATGCAAAACCGGCCTATAAACATGAACGTAAGAATTTGCCGCCATATTTGGTTGCAACCAAAAAATCACAGACTGTTGCTGAATGGCTGCGTCAAATTTAAATCAAATGTTTCTTTCACCTAGCAACAAGGTTAATACTAAATATATTCATATATAATTGATTTAGAAACTAAAATGTTAATGTTTGTAATTATGTGGAGATATCACGAGTTCAGAATGTTTTTTTAATTATGTAAAAACGTAATATTTTAAAATTGTTTACTGTATTGGCCGCGGGGCGGCACCACTGACGGGCAACACCGGTAGCTTACGCACGAAGGGCAGGGGAATCGTTGGCAAGATGTAGCCTGAGGTGGTTGTGTTTTGACGGCCGCGGAGTTTTGTTGTGTTCAAGATGGCATGAGAGCTGGTTGTGCGGGAGTTGAGTGACGATGGAGGCAGAACTGATAAGAGTTCTGTTGGTAAAATGCGGTGAACTGGTGGTTCTGATGAATTAGTAATGACTTTTTCGTAACGTTTCAAATAATTTGTGAAGTTGGGGTTTTTTCTATTACCAGGGACTGATAAATTCTCGGTGATCACTGGCGTATAGTTTTGTTAACTGTAATTTTTTTTTATTTCTTAGATTTGCTCAAAAAGGTGCCTCCCAACAGTCAGACTTTAAGTAGATATAAGTTTGGAACGTAACTTCATCAATAAACGCCAAAATTTACTAAAGTTAAGCAGTTTGTCATTTCTCATCTCGTGCTGCGTTGTAAGAACCCACGCCTTTGATGTGTTGATGTCGCTGAGCTAATCGTAGACGTGTGGCATTGGAGTGGTCGACACGCCACATTTTTTGTCTGCCCAACTTGTGACTCGTCACATTTTGTCCGCCCATCGTGGAGCAGCAGTAGCTGACACGCTACATTTTTGTACGCCCATCGTGGGGCTCTAGTGGAACATTACAACATGAAGCATTGGTTGAAGGGATAGAAACAGATTCAGAGAGATGAAAGCAATTAGAGACTGGCCACAGACAACTGATCGGACACAAGTAAGAAGCTTCCTTGGGCTGTGTGCTTATTGTCTGTATTTTGTGTGTGGGTTTGCCACAACAGCATAACCATTAGACGAGTTGACTGAGACTAAACAAAAATTTTTCTGGATCCCAGAACGTAAATCCTCATTCAGAAAATTAAAGGAAATTTTATTTTCACCTCCTGTCCTAGGTTATCCTAGCAGTGATAGTTCATTTTAGACACAGATGCGAGCGATGTGGGGATTGGTACTGTGTTGTCACAGATCCAGGATGGGAAAGGAGGCCATCAGAGTGTTTCAGCAAAGTGTTACATAAGCCCGAAAGAAATACTGTATAACTCGCTGGGAGCTCCTGGCAATGGTCAAGTCTATTTCACATTTTCACCATTACTTATATGGAAGGCATTTTATTCTACAAACAGATCATGCATCGCTACATTTGTTACTGAACTTCAAAAACCCAGAAGGACAGATAGCTTGGTGGATGCAGCACCTCCAAGAGTATGATTTTGAAATACAGCACAGACCTGATCGCTTACACAACAATGCTGATGCACTGTCCAGGAGGCCATGCAAGCAAATGTACTTTCATTGTGATCGCCAAGAAGGGAAGACTGGGAAGATACCAACTGCTCTGGGAACAAGAATCCATGAGATCACAACTGACAATGAACCTTCTCCCTGTAGTGATTAAAAGATTGGCGAAGATTAGAGAACGGACCGTGTTCTTAGGCCAATACCAGAATGGAAGGGAAAAGGCCAGTGCCCAGAGTGGGCTGAGTTACCTTATCAAAGTAATACAACTAAGGCATACTGGGCACAATGGAATCCTCTTACTCTGAGAAATGGTGTGCTGTACCAGAGCTGGGAAAGTGCAGATGGCAAAGAAACACGCCTACAGCTGGTACTCCCAGAAATAAGAGTTCCAGAGGTGCTGAAGGAACTTCATAGTTCAGTAGCTGGAGGACATTTTGGAGTTAATAAAACTCTCAACAAAGTTAGATTGTGATACTATTGGCTACATTGCAGGGATGATGTCGAGAGGTGGTGCAGAACATGTGATGCTGTAACAGCAAGAAAGGGACCAAGAACTAGAGGTCATGGTCATCTTCAGAAGTACATTGTTGGAGCCCCATTCAATAGGACGGCAGTAGATAGTTTTGAGTTCCTTGCCAGTGACTGAGAGGAAGAATCAGTACCTAATAGTGGTGACTACTTCACCAAGTGGCCTGAAGTCATACCAATACCTAACCGTTAGCACTGTGGCCGATGCTTTAGTAGAGCATGTATTCTCAAGATTTGGAGCACCACTCGAACTTCATTCCAACCAGGGCCGCAACTTTTAAGTAAAGTTATCCCAGGAGGTGACCAAAATTCTGGGAATTAAAAAGACACTGACTACTCCTTTGCATCCTCAGTCGGATGGGATGGTCGAACGGCTAAACTGTACCTTAGAACAGTACCCGTTCATTTTTGTAGCAAACAATGAAAAGGATTGGGGCTCCAAGGTGCCCCTGTTCCTTCCTGCATATCAATCAGCTGTTCATAAAGCTACAAGGTAACACCTTCAGAGTTACTGTTAGGAGGAGAGCTTCGCCTCCAAGTGATCTACTGTTTGGGAGGTCAGCAGAAGAGCAGCCTGCTTCACCGATGGTGTATGCTGATGAATTGTGTCGCAAATTGAGCACAGTCCGTGACTTTTCTCGGCAACATTTACGGGCCAACAACGACTGGATGAAAACGAAGTATGATCGGAGAGGACCTAAAGAGAGATTTCCAGAAGAGCAGCTGGTGCAGCTGTATAACCCACAGCGACAAAAAGGATACTATCCGTAACTACATAAGTGCTGGGAAGGCCCTTACCAGATTGTCAAGAAGATAAATGACGTGGTCTTCCGATTGTTCTCAAGGGCTCTCGGACAAGAAAACCCAAGGTTGTGCATATTGACAGACTGGCCTCTATAATGGACCAGAGTATGTTGTGTCTGCTTGGAACAAATAGACTTAAGGAGGGGGCAGTGTTGCAAGCCTCGACTATCAGGCTGTGCAGTGAAAAAGGACACAGTGGCGGCAGAGTTAAGAGACCCCTGTGGCACCGCAACTGTCTGAGCAGTGTAAGCCGATATGGCAGCGGCAAGAGCAAAGAGGTTCGACATACAACATTGTGCCGCTCATATGCGGCAGTGGCCACCTGCAACCCAAAATCGGCTAACAGAAGAAAATATCATGATCTAGAGTATTGCTGTTCGTACTCTATTTTTTGGGATGGTGCTTGACCCTGATACGACACTCTTCCAGGATGTTTGAGATAAAAGACTTGCCGAGAGAATTCGAGACTTTAGAGTAAGGATATAAAAGAGAGCTGCGGCAGAGGCAAGAGGGTTTTTGGCTAGCAGATACCTGGTGTGAGTTAAAGTAATAGTGACGAGGGGTGAGAAGTATTTGGTTGTGACAAGTGTTCTAGGGTGTCTTGCAAGTTTGATTGCGGAAAATAGTGTGACAAAGGTGTTTCTGGGCCGCAAGAGGTTCAGCGGTGCTCGTGCATTAGAACCACCATTGTGAGTGATTGGAAAAGACATTTCATGTACAAAGAACTTGAATAGATTTATTATTTATGGTAACCTGTATGTAATTAGTAGTTTTTTGTTTGACATCTATTTAATTGTGATTAATCATTATTGACATAGGTTTTTTATATAGATAGTTGTAAATAAATTAGGTTAGCTTTATTTATTTTCTTTCTTTCATTGAAGACCTCCATCCCCAAAATGTAAATAGCCCCAACATGTAACAGTATTATTGAAAGATTAGAAACATGTACATAAAAGAAATGAAGTTGGTGATGGGGACATTACTGTGACTCCTAAACTGCAAGAATTCTTGCCAAAGATGATGGCCCTGGCATGGTGCGCATTGCGACCTATCTGGCGGTCAATGAGACAATGATCGACATCACAATTATCCTGAGTGCCATCAGTGGGTGCGGGAATCAGCTGCAAACTGGCTTCATGAAATTCAGCTAACGACTGTGAGTGCAAGGCGGTTGCCAGGCCTCCCCGGGACCATGTTGGAGTGATGTTAGAGTTCACAAGTTATGATTGGCTTCCTACTAATTCTGAACCTGGTGGCAGCCCTATCAGAAGAAGACGGGGATTTTAAAAATTTTAAAAATTAAAAGAAAACGCTGTGATGACCATAAAGGGTTTTATGGCATAACATGGTAAGCTTTATATTACTGTTTGAAAATGTACCAGAATTTTCCAGGACGACGGATGAAATACACCGGTATGTGTGTGAAAGTTGTGGTGTGCCTTGTGAAGCGTCCTAGTAGCGGGCGCGTGAGTTAAAGGTAGGCCGGTCTTGTTACTGTTGTAGGCCGGGAGTCGCTCGACCGGAGCCGGTGTGGACACACAAACTATGACACACAGAGTCATGCGCAGTACGGGCAGCAGACGTAACGGTGAATGGATACATTACGAAATTGCATTAGCAAGTTGTTGGCGTTACGTATTGTGGTGGTGCGTGAGGTAGGCAGGCAAGTAAGCTGAAATTGTGCATGGCAGACATGTGGCAGAAAATGGGGCATTTTGGTAGCGTCAAGATGGATTGGCGGTGTACTGGCGAAAGCCATTTTCGGACGTACGCCGCTCCTAACTATTGCACTGACGTGTGTTACTGTGTGTTTTGCAGTATATATTAATTGTGATAAGTTTTGTACCTTTTTTAGAGACATTTCGCGATGAAGGCTTGTTGCCTTCTTTGCATTCACAAAATTTACCCATTTTAAAGTCTGCGACTACGCTGATTTGGCTATGCAACTGCAGCTTACGGAGACGTCATTTGCAGCGGAATGGCAGTTTTGTTACGGCGGAAGTATGCTGAAAGTTACGTTCGGGTAAACCGGAAATTAACTACGTCCATATTGATTGTTAGAGCCATACAAGGAAAACTACAGGTATGTGTGGACACTATTTTTTTTTTTGCTGGCGTAATTCATCAGTCCTCAAGTATGTCACCATAATAAAAGCAAGGTAGTCATTCATAAATAATAAACTAATACTCTTCAGCTGTTTAATATTTGCTAGTGCAGAAGCACCTTATGTGTTGAAGGTAATTGTTGATTTACCCCTCCCAAAGGTTAAAGTGTTTCGCATAGGGAGAGGGCACAGGGGAATCTACGGTTATAAAAACTGGCGCAGAGCCCAGATCTGGAAGATTTGGCTCTCGTTGGGGAAGTAGATGATGCTACGTAAAAATTAAGTATGATATGGTTCTTCGGACAATTGAATTCAGGCTAGGACTGTTAGATTTTTTTCTTTTAATAACAATTTGGAAATGCAAAGATTTGGTCCTTCAGGCAATATTGTTAGTAATCATTTAAATGAAGATGTGGAAATAAGATGATACTGTTAGCTGGAAAATGAACTATAATGTAGTAATTGAGTTAAAAATATTTTGTGAAACTTGTGCTTGAATATTGAAAAATATATATTTTTGGATAGAATGTTCTCTTTAAATATATTACTGGGTAATGTGCTCTGTCTGTATTTGGTATAGCCCAAAAACCCCTTTGCCATTAATTTATTTTAGGCTATTTACTTAGTATTTCTTTGCTGAATAAATACAGGGAGTTTCTTAACTTATGTTACAAACGTTGGGAGGTGATTCCTCATAAAAATTGAGGTATAGTCACACCAAGTCATTTTCGTCTGGTGCTATTTTTAAGGCATATATAAACCTTTGAAAATCCAATTTTAAAATTTTTTTTCCAGAAAATATCGGAAACGACTATAAGTTCCATTACAATTTTCAGTACAGTGTTTAGTATCGTTGAGATTCTCAAAACTATGATGAAACCGCTCGTTAAAACTGTCCCCTTCATGTAATAACAGGGGTTGCTACCCTCACATTAACCAGAACATTTTTACTGTTGGGTTCTGTGAAAATTTTATGTTGTCTTTCTGAAGAATACATCTAAATAATGAAAAAAGGTCCTCTTGTCGCAAGTCGCTAGAATGCATCGTTCACGAGAAAATAATTCATACAAATTAATAGTCAGTGGCTGCAATACACTGCATTCTTGGTACTACAGTGCAATGTATTGTGAATAGATACAACTATCGATCACCGCATTAAACGTTAAACAATCCAGCTTGCCTGTTATTATTTAAAAAAACATAGCAAAACAGCTCATAATAAGCTGCATGTAAAATGTGCAAGTTGCATGGAGACATGTAGTGTGGTGGTAGGTATGTAAGCGAGTGAAGAGGGCTTTACGGCTGCGTAACGTTGTCGTTTTTACAGCCGATAAGCGGAGACATGATGTGAAGATGAAGTGGTGCCTGGAATGAAGGGTGGGGGAAATGGGGAGTACCCCGAGAAAACCCACCGACCAACGGCATTGTCCTTGTATGATTGCTACTTGCGACAATCCGGGTTGACCCCGCAGGGAATCGAACCCGGATCGCCTTGGAAGGAGGCTCGCCCTCTAGCGCAGAGCCACCGCTGCCCACTTGGTGTTAGGTATGCCTGTGTCGGCTACTGGGCCAGTGGTGAACATTTCCTACGATTGTGTGTTGTGTTGTTTGTTGAGATACCCCATATGACATAATGGAACACACCGATCGCTGCATGTCACAACGAAAACGTCAAGGAATGTAGTGTTCCTGCAACTGTGGCATGGAGCGGTTTTCTTGGTCTAAGCTTGCAGATATGCACTTAATGTATGGTGCGGCATATTCAAATGGATGGGAAGCAGCAAGGATGTATGCTGAAAACTTTCCACAACGACGACATCCTAGCCATAGCATGTTCCAACGGCTTGACAACCGACTTTGTACGACAGGCTCACTACACCCTAACATGCGTGAGACAGGTCGAACTCGTTCTGTTCCTGTGATTGTGGAAAAAGCTATACTGGAAGAAGTTGAGAACACACTCAGCACCAGCGTTCGTACGATAGCACGCCATCGTTCAGTGAGCTGCACGACAGTTTGGCACATTTTGCACGAGCAGAATCTTTACCCTTACCATGTGCAACGTGTGCAAGCACTAGGAATAGAAGACTATCCACGACGACGTCGGTTCTACGCATGGTTCTTACAACGTGCAGTACGCTCGCAGTTTCACACATCCGTCTTATTCACAGATGAGGCCACCTTTAGGTATGATGGATGTTTCTACATGTGCAACACACATACGTGGTCAGATGAAAATCCTCCAGGTATTTCCGTTCGTGCACATCAACATCGATTTTCAATCAATGTGTGGTGTGGTATCGTGGGTGACAAATTAATAGGTCTGCGCATTCTGCCAAATCGGCTTCGGCAAGCATGGCCCCATTCCATGGCCAGCACGTTCTTCGTTAGATTATTTTTTATGGGGTCACATAAATTTATTGGTGTATGCTACAAGTGTGAAACGCCAAGCTGATCTTTTGCCACGAATTGAGACAGCCTGCAACAGTGTCAGGGACACACCAGGGATGTTGGAAAGGATGAGACATTTGATGCTTCGACGGTGTCGGAGCTGTCTGGACGTTGGTGGTCGTAACTTTGAGCAATTACTTAACTCTGGTGTGACATATCATTATGCTGTGTTATTCTTGTGTCGTACATGAAGTAAAGGTGTTCTCTAGTCTCACATTCACTTTGTTAAAGGTAATGCCTTGAATCACACATGCTACCATTGTTGCACATCATTAGAATGCACCCACTGAGCGAGATGATGCAATGGTATACATTGCAATTGCATTTGGGAGGATAAGCGCTTTATTCTGAGCTGCAGCATTGCTGAGTTCAGTTATCCATACATTCCCGAAATTCCTCCAGGCAAATTCCGTAAAATAAGCCTTACAAAAGACCACACACAGCCTTATATCTGTTAAGAACGTGCTTTTCAACGGGACGTAAAAGCTTCTCTACAATAAAATTGTCACCATTTAGAATACATTACACTGTAGTACCAAGAATGCAGTATATTGCAGCCACTGACTATTAATTTGTACAAATTATTTTCTCATAAACAGTGCATTCTAGCGACTTGCAACAAGAGGACCTTATTTTGTTATTTAGACGTACTCTTCAGAAAGACAACATAAAATTTTCACAGAACCCAACAGTAAAAAAGTTCTGGTTAATGTGAAGGTAGCCACCCCTGTTATTTACATGAAGGGGACGGTTTTAACGAGTGGTTTCATCACAGCTTTGAGGATCTCAACGATACTAAACTCTGTGCTGAAAATAGTAATCAAACTTAAAGTCGTTTCCGATATTTTCTGGAAAAAACATTTTAAAAAATGGATTTTCAAAGGTTCATATCTCCAAAAATAGCACTAGACGAAAATGACTTGGCGTGACTATACCTCAATTTATATGAGGAATCACCTCCCAACGTTTGTAACATTAGTTAAGAAACACCCTGTATATTTAAAGTACTGATAGTACCTAAATTGTACTTGTACCCACTGGTGTTAAAGATGGGCTATCGAATCCTGTGGTACATCAGTGAAACATGCTTTTAAAGTTTATGGGTGGTTCTCCTACTTACTTTTTCCCTATCAGATAATTTGTATTTTCCTATCATAATTTAAGAAAAAGCACCATATAACAAAGTATACCGGTATAGATTATACTGTACTGGAAAGTTAACACTTAAAGTCTCAAAAAAATAATTTTTCTAGGCAAGGTGGACTTCATAGTTGACAGCCCTTGCATTCTATTTGTCTTTAATCTAGCAATTTTTTTCTACTTCTCGTACATTTTCTGAGAAAAATCACTGTTTCTAGTAGAAGTGAAGCAAGAAATTAACTTATTAAGCTTTTTATTGAGCAGTATGTATTTGTTTTTTATTTTGGTCAGTTCTAAAGCTCCTAAAGAGGTTGCTTAACAGCACTGATAATATATTTCTAAAAAAATTTTTTTTTTGTTTTGGAAATATTTAAAGGGGTTTCCAAATCAATGAAACCAAAGGTAGCGTATTTCCTCAATTCGGAATAAGAAGGAAAAAAAGTTCATATAATTTATATTAAATGTAACGTGATAAAAATCAGTACTCTTCACATAAAAATAATTTGTTCCTTTTTAGAAACATTTTTGTTTATTCAAAGGAATTAAATTCTTATGGATTCTTAATAAAGAGCATTTTTTGTATACCTTTTAATCTATTATTACAATAAAATAACCTTAAGTTTTATAACAATTACAATAAGCTAACAGACGTTCTTGACATTTTTACTAGAAATTCTGCCGACTTTACATATACAGTAAATTCCTGATTATCCTTGAAGCATTCTGTATCAAAAAATTTCAACTTTTGCAAGTAAGAATGGATTAACGAGATCATGCGACAATGGATTAATGAGATTTCAAGATCACATTTTTGTCATATTTAATAGCACCCCAGAAATATTTTTTCTATATTTTTTGGGGGAAAAAAGCACGTTATAGATGAGTAAATATGTTATCTATAGGCAATACCAATAACCATACATTGTTTCGGTTTTTTGAGTGAATTATAAAAAATTTACTATTATTATTTTTGTATTGGCAAACAGATTATTTTCGGATTATCAGTGTCTTGCTCAATATTCACTAACACATATAATTGGAAGTTTACTGTAGGCCCTACTGCCAAATCATGGGATACCAACTTCAGAATCTAGGAATATTGCATTGTCTGCTTCTGGATCACTGGTTATTTGCATGGCCTTGTTTAACAAACAATATTCCAAAAATTTAATTTTTTAGTTTAGGAGGGTAGATGTAGCATCTTTCAATTATACATTGTGAGAACTAATGCATTTTTGAAAAAAACCACATAGGTCCACAGATATAGTCACACAAATAAAGACCAATTCTGGAAAAAACACATTAGTCCAATATAGTCTATTAAAACCACATTAGTCCTGCCACTTATTAATCACCGATCTTTCGAAGTTTTCCTCACCTGCTAAGTTGAAAGTATTGAATACACGTCAGTGATATCTATGGACATGTATATTCTGGTCACATGGTTGTACATGTTTTATCTATGCTTGTATCTATGTAAGTGTTAAAAGTTTGTGTTGATATTGTTAGTAAGTAAACATTGTTAAAGTTAACGGTTATTTAGCTACAGAATGGATAGTGATATGACAAACTGACCAATTAGAAAGTTAAACAAACAAAGGAAGCAACATCTAATAAAAAAAGGTAAGGTTGCTGGAATCATTAATCATGTTGGAAAGAAAGTGGCCACAAGCATTACAGGTAAAGACTGCAGGTAAGAGTAATGTTCTGAAAAAGTAATTTAATTTGTTTACTTCCTGTAATGCCTTGTGATATACTGTTTATTTCAAATATAGATCAATGTTGGTCGTAACATTGTTAATGTGTTGTTCCTGCCAGTAGTGAGTACTTCACAAAATGCATTTAAAAAGTACTTTATTATTCACTAACATGTTTTTATTTTCTAGATGCAGCCGTTTTAAATGCTTTGACAAGATTTTGGATGTACAGAGGCAGCAAATCTTACAAGAATTTAACAGCATGGACAACAAAGATGCTCAAGATTCCCATTTAGCTGGCCTTATTTCTCTTCATCACATTGCTCGTAGACGGCCCAGGAAAACAAAGGATGAAGAAAGGAAAGACCACTGTACATCATATTCATACAAAATATGGTTAAATGGCACAGACATTCCTGTATGTTGTGCAGCATTCACAAGCATTCATGGAGTTACTTCTTGGAGAATAAGAAGAATCCAACACAGTTTGGTCACTACAGGTCATTCACCAAAAGATACGTGTGGGAAGCATGCAAACAGACCCTCTAAAGTACCTGATAATGTCCGACATCTCATTAGATCTCATATAACCTCCTTTAAAGCCCGCAGCTCAAATTACTCCATAGAAGATAATCCTAGCAGAAAGTATTTATCTGAGGATTTAACTATTGCAAAAATGCATGAAATGTTCAATGAAAACTATTGTTTGAACATTCCATATAAACCATATTGGACTGTGTTCACTTGTGAATTTAATATTACCTTTGACTACCCACGTTCAGATACCTGTTCAATTTGTGATTCTTTGGAGAAGAAAATATCTTCCACTGCATTAGAGTCAGAAAAAAATTAACTCTTGCTCGAAAAGTCTCTTTACTTGAGGAAAGCTGAGGCTTTTAGAGAAAAAAAAGAGACTGTATTATAAGAGAGCATAAGCAGGAGATCCTGTTTGTATACATTTTGACTATATGGAGAACCTTCCTCTTTCCCATCTCAAAACAAACACTGTTTTTTACTCAAGACAACTATGGTATAATGTTTTTGGTGTCCAAAACTTAGGTTCTGACGAAGTTACTATGTTTACTTACCATGAAGGTGAAGGCAGAAAGGGAGCAAACGAAGTGACTAGTATGCTTTTACATTACCTGCGTATGCTAGGTACCATCTATAATGATCTGGTACTTTTAAGTGATGGCTGCAGTGGACAAAATAAAAACCATATAATGGTTTAATTTTTATACTATCTAGTTCATGGCTTCAAAATGTATAACAGTGTCACCTACTTGTACCCTATGAGAAGACACAGTTATTTGCCCAACGACCAAGACTTTAGTCTTATTGAGTTGAAAAAGTGTAGAATGCCATATGTGGGAACTCCAGAAGGCTGGGACAAAATAATAATAGAAGCAGGAAAAAATCCTTCTCCTTTCATTTTGAGAAAGATAGAAGCCAGTGACATGTTTGTCATTCGGGCTACTACTGGACTTTTTTTTATGAAGAACCCTAAGCCTGCACTGAAGATCAAGTCCGTACGAATTAATCACATTCACAAAGATAATAACCATGTGCAGTTACGGGACACTTATACAGGACCCTGGTGAGAAAATGTGGTACTTAAGTTTCTAGTGCATTGCCTACTGAAATAACTCTAAAACCTCTGTCACTTGTTCCCATAAATCCCGCAAAACTAAAAAACGTCAAGGGTCTCATGGAGTACTTGGAAAATGTGGATCATAGAGTACTCTATGATAAACTTTTGCAGGCCCAAGAACTAAATCTTGTACAAAGAAGTTACGAATAACATTGACAGTGATGACAACGGTAGTGGATGTGAAGGTTAATGTTATCCCAACTCATGTATAAGAGATGAATGTCCTACTAGTTTCTTATTGACCAGCATATAATCTAAAGATACCTACTGTATTGTATATAAAACAGTGATGATTATTTATAATCCTTTATTTTCTAAAAATATATGAAAACAACTACATGTAATTGTTTAACAATATATTTATAACATAGTATTTTTCAACTATCACTGTTATTATGTTTCTTCAGACATCATATGTGTTTGTCTATTTCTGCAAAAACCACATATGTCCTTCACTTTTTAATTATTTCGTCCTTGACCTTGGTAATTACATGCAAACTGAGTAGTTACAACTATTTTGTAAGCATTCTTTTATAATACGACAATAGACAACTGGTGTTAACACAAGTTTATGAGAGTGGTAGGAGGTTTTTTTGATTTTGCCAAAATCGTCATTCATTGAATTGTGTGGTTTTGCTAGAAACCCCTCAATTACTCTGTTTCTCAGATTTTTCAACACAAAATTTATTTAACGTTCCAAATACGAGGTGCTATCCCTTAATAACACAGTGCTGTACCAGAAAGGTGCTCTTTTTTTTCCTTCAGTTGCACCTATCACTGACTGTTACACTAAAATACTAAGTAAGTCACATATTAGTTTACTCACCATAAGTAATTCTGACTGGTATTCGCTGAAGGCCAATGCCAGTAGAGCGAGCCTGGAGCATAAACCTCTCCAGTGGGTTACACTGGAAAACAGCACTAGGCTAGCGGTGAACATAAGATATGAATTTAAGCCCCTGGATGTGACGGCCGGCGGGGAGTGAAGAGTCCCGGGTCAAAACAACAATGAAACTGTTCCGGTAACTAAAATCTAAACTATTGAAAACAAAAGTAACTTAATGCAAAACTGGTGAAGGACCCGCGGTAGAAGAAGCGTCTAACTCCTCCACACGTCAGACTCCAGCTATCTCCACAAGGCATTGGCATCGCCAAGCCAGCTCCGCGAGGGGGGCTGACTTAGCGCTGCACAAAGTAGTTCACATACAAAATCACTTATTAGAACAAAGTTACATAAGACACAAGACAAAATTGACACTGGAAAAATAGTAAAACATAATAAAACATTATTAGTATTCTGAAATGTTTTGTGTTGAATTATTGTTCCCCGTTACATCATGTCCAATCAGAAGGATACAAAGACATAGGATAGCTGATGCAACACTGACGTAATTAAATAATGGCGATTGAAAATGAATAACAAAATATTGAAACACATTTTTAAAAACATTAGACAACAAGAAGACATTTGGAAAAGGTAGCAAATAAAGAGTAAATTTAAAGAACCATATTTTAAAGGTAATATTTACGATTTACAACACGCACTGAGTGTAGGCCGTACTAAATACGTGCAGTGTGGCAGACGGACTAGTGGGAGGGTGTGCTAGGCATACGTCAATATACAGGATGTCCCTTATGTACCTTTAAAGAATAATAAGTCGTGTAGGGAATGTCTAAAGAAGTAATTTCAGATATGGAACTTGGGATCAGAGAAGCCTCCTTAGGCCCTTAAATCAGGCCCTCCGCCCCTGTAAGGTAGGCAATCGACCCAAGACTCACTTATTTGTCTCAATCCTGCATCTCTTGGCCAAAGTCTGTGCATCATGTGGCGCTGGCGTAATGGATAGCGTAGAGGAACTCTATCAGGAGGTTCCGGGTTCGAATCTGGGGTGGGGCAAAGTATTTTTGGATGTTAGTTTTGGTGTAAGTTTCTTAGAGCATGATGACTGCGGTAAATTAAAACAATCTTTGTGCACTGTAGCATTAAATTGTTTCACTCCGTTATTAATACTGTTATTTAAATAACGTTGGTTTGAAAGAGAAAGTGAGGTGAGTTAGCTAGGTATGCTCAGGTTAATTATTGCCGTAGGGTAATAAATATTAGAATTCACAATCTTAAACCAGCCGTAATTAGTCACATAGATACTATTAAATAACTAAAATTATACCACAACAACAATAATACAACAGCATTGTCCTTATTAAATGCCCGTCAAAAAACAATGAAGTAGTCTTGGAGCAGTTAATGGCAATACTGTATTAATACAGTATCTGTGGAACATTCAATTCACAGGTGAACAACCGGCAGGTTACAAAACCCAGGTGGTATTTGATTTCTTTACAACAGTTGCTCGAATTGAGCACCATTGACTTGAACGCAGGCCTCGCATAGTTTGTGCATAGACTCGCGAATGTTCACGAAAATCTCTGGCAATTCTTGGATTATCAGTCCCGCTGCTAGTATTCGGGTAGTGAAGTCCTCCTCTGACTCGACTGGTGTTTTGTAAACCAATTCTTTCATCCAGCTCCATAGACAGAAGTCGAGAGGATTTAAGTCAGGTGACCAAGCTGGCCATGTAATAACCGCTAAATCGTTCGCCGCCGATCTGCTGATACAATGAAAGTGGAAAAATGTGATTTAAATTATTTCTAACAATGCGTCCAAAGTGGGCTGGTGCGCCGTCTTGCTGGAATATCATATTTTGTCGAATTCGTAAAGGTACAGCTTCTAGTAACTCTGGTAACACCTCTCATAAGAACACAAGATAATTTTCTAAATATAAACAAGCAGGTAAAAGGAAGGGGCCACTTAATTGATCCCCCACAACACCATCCAGATGTTGACAGAAAATTTAACTTGGTGCCCCTTTTCATAGACACTGTGGATGTTTTCATGAGCCCATTCGATATTATTTTTGGTGTTCAAAATTCCATATCAAGTCTCTTTAGGTACCAATTGGCCAAGTTTACTTGTGGTTCGTAGTCATTAGGGTTCAAAGCTTGAACCTTTTGCTTATGGTATGGGTACAATAAGTGCTCATGCCAAATTTTCCACACTGTTTTTTTTGACACACCAAGCTGTCCTGCCACGCGCTGGTTACTTGTACCAGGGTTTTGTTGTACCGCTTCCAGGGCTTCATTCCTCACATAATTCCGAAATTGAGGTGGTCTGCCCAAGTCAGCGTCAGCACCTCGTAACTAAAATAAATAAATACATAAATAAATTATACGTATAAATTAATCAATAAATAAATCAATACATAGGCCAGGCCTGCTCAATAGGTGGCTCGTGGACCAGATGCGGCCCGCAGAGAGATTTCTACTGGCACGCCACCAAAATGTCAGAAATCAGCGAAAATGTTTTGTTATAATAATTTAAAGGCTATTTCTTAACACTAGAACTCCCAAGGCGGTCATTTTGACCTTTTCGACTTTTTTTGTTGTTGTAAATTCTATAAATTTTATATCTGAGTGTTTTGATTTTATGACTTTTCCTAATTATTCATTTTGCACTCAACCTAGTAATTTTACAATGATAACTTTATTTTTAACGGATATATTTATCATTATACCTGGAACTACCACAGAGGTCATTTTGACCTTTGGCTAATATGGTTAGTTTGCGATGATGTAAATTGCTGTACATTTCGCACAACACACTCAGGCGTGTACTATGTTCATCAGTAGTATTTGTACTGGACATTAGCGACTTGTGTGTGTATATTATATAAAATAGGCGTACTGTAGAAAAATAACAAAAAAATGGGTTTTGACATCTTGCAATAAAAATGTGATCTTACATGAGCATGCAAATATACGTGTGTAATTTTATCGACTTGGAGGTTCATGCCTTGTAATTAAAATACTTGGTTTTGTAGCACTGCGGATAATTTTTTTTAAAATGATTTTTATGCTTTTGGTATTGTAGCACTGTACTGACAATGTCGGATGCTCCGAACATTAGTGATTGTTTTTACTCAGCACGGTAATGTATGTCATCACTAAGGAGCCAAACCACTACAATACCTTTGCAATGGTGTAGTAAAACAGTGTAAATTGCATGGTGATTCTGCAGTATTATTATGGCGGGACGTAACTTTACACTGGAAGAAGCCTTGCAGTATTTCTAAGAACTTTCTAAGAATGACTCTGAAGGGT
>PNEQ01121364.1:0-10294 GCA_003012365.1 Medauroidea extradentata | reverse complement strand
ATTTGCAGTTGAAGAAGGTTTAGTGTTGCTGGGTGAGCGCGTCATTGTTCCTGCTGCATTAAAACAAACAGTACTTGAAAACCGTCACCAGTCTCATTTTGGTATGTCGAAAACAAAAACTAGGTCCAAGACTTTATTTTATTGGGCAGGAATGGACACGGACATTGAGGAATACATAGCCAGATGTAGAGTGTGTGAAAAATACAGTGAGAAAAATCCAAAAGAGCCTATGATCATACAAGAACTGCAAAAATATCCCTTCCAGAAGGTGGGATGCGACATTCTAGAGTTCAAAACAAAGACTTACCTTGTCCTTTGCAACTATTATTCACAATGGATTGAATTGGTTCCCCTCTCATACAGAGACTCATTAGCAGTATTAAAAACACTGAAGATCATATTTTCAACACATGGCATACCATGTACCTTGATTGCGGACACATGCCTTTTAACTCCCAGCAAATGCACCAGTTCAGTACTGACTATGACTTTAAAATCCAAACATCCAGCCCATTTTAACCTCGAAGTAACGGTTTAGCAGAACGAGCTGTGGGAATGTGTAAACTAATGTTAAAAAAAGTATGGAGGAGAACCTAGACATATACAAGATGCCGCTCGAATATCGCAATAGCCCAGTGTTGGGTTCACAGTTCAGTCCTGCACAACTCCTGTACAGTAGACGTACAAAAACAACATTGCCTATCCACAACAAGTTGTTAAAGCCTTGTGTCGTAACAAACTTTTGTAACATACAGCAAAAGTGTGACTCCAGAAACAAGACATATTATGATAAGAACGCCAAGTCTAGATGTCATGAGTATGAGAAAGGCGATCAGGTTGTATACTATGACCAAGGTATTTGGAAGCCAGCGAAAGTAGTTCAGATAAGTGATGTTCCAAGGTCAATCCTTATTGAAGATGAATATGGGAGAATCAAAAGAAGGAATACTTTCCACCTGAGGAAGTCCAAGGTTCAAAGGGAAAATCTCCAAAACCAGGGGGTTGTCAAACGTTCACATGTACAGCCTTACTGCACACAAGAACAATGGATTGTAACAATGGAACCAAACACGTCAGGGGGAAGAGAGAAACAAGAAGTAGGCATAAACCTAAGACATCCAAGAAATGACAAGACACCTGGAGTCGAGGATGGAAACTTTAAAGGTTTTACACCAGAAGACATTATTCCATCTCCGAAGGACATCTTCTCAGACAGAAGACCAAGAGAAGAACCAGTGAACTCAAGACAACAACGAACTGTTAAGACTCCTAATTATTTAAGTAGTTACATTTTAAAATAAAGCTAACAATCCAGGAGTGTGTGAAATAGTATGTAAAATTATATGAAAAGGGAGATGTAGTGTAGATAGCAAAGGTTGGCAGCAAGAGGCAGAGAGGAGCGAGCGAGAGAAACGTGTGCGAGTGTGGGTAAGACGAGTGATGGCTCGGGACATGGAAGGCGTGAGCAAGTGATCTTAGTGATGGACACGAGCAAAAGAGTGATGTCGTGAACAGTGGATTAGTCGTGATAGCTGGAAAGATACCAAACAATACACCACGTAAATTTTGTAACTTCTGTGAAATGGTATTTATGAGTGTGCTACCTAATATACACGTGTTTTTTGTCGTTCAGCGAGTCACAAATAAAATTGTAATATGTTAATTATTTTAATAATTGAGTGCTAATGTGGTCAAATACACATGGCAAGAAAATTTAATTTCTGTGGATGTGATTTGCCAGTTGAATGTTGAGATAGGTGTGATATGTTAACTGTTAACATAATGTCAGTAGATCAGAAACACTGCAATAAGTCTCATGAAAGACTTTAAACTAAAAGTTCAGTCCTCCCATACTACAAAATAAAGTGAATCACAACAGAATTACTCTTAAATAAAACATGTGTAATATGGAAGTGATACAAATCAGTTAAGAAGAAATAAAAGTAATACTCTGTCCAAGCAAAGAAACTAGATTCACAAATTTAACAACATTAACTAAATAAATTTGTTATTTATTGACGTTACAATTTGCATAAACGGTTCATGGTACAAATAACATATTGCTAACATAAACATTAACTGGGACGTCAAAGATATCTAAATAGCCCATTGAATGTGTAACATTTTTTGCTACTAGAAAATGCTGAAAAGTATTCCCATTAAAATATACTGAGAGACTACACTGACAATTTGGTGTTCCTAAAAAGAACTTTAGAGGCCAGTAGTCTTGGTGCTGACAGTAAAAAAGGGAATACAGCCTTCGTAGGCATTTTAACAAGCTAGCGAAAGAAGAGACTTCCCACAGATCATCAGCCCAATGGACGACTTGAAAAGAGGCGGAACTTCAGTCAGGTGTGGGATACAATTCCTATCTCCATGGATACCGCAGCCAAACGTAACCTTTATTTAGCTGTTTGGCTTCACATGTCCCAGATGAGATGTACGTCAAGAAAATTGATTATTTGTTTGGAATTTGCCGCTTTTTCAGGTAAACATTAATCTTATGTATTTGTGTATCTTAACGATGAAATTGAAAAAAATATTTTTTACCCTTACGTGCAACTCAATGAATGCGCAACATTTTTGCTTTCTGCAGTTACCAACTAACAAATCAGCATGTTTGTAAACAAGCTTTGTTTCTGTTACATATTGACATGAGAAATATCGGGATGTAGGGTTGGAGTATTGCTATGTGTAAATGGAGAGTAAAGGTGTCGTGACTCAACAGAATGTTGCAGAGTTATTAATCCCATGTACATAACATTTCTGACGACGAGGATGGGATCTGAAGTAATTAATAATTAATTGGAATACGTGTTACAAAAAATTTACCAGCGGGATAAGCATCAGTCACGAGGTATGTTACTATGATAATGGTCTCGTGCATTTTAGAAAGTAGGCCATCTTGATTGTGTATCATGGTGTTCGGAAAAATTTCAGAGTTAAATATTAATGAGCCAGATACTTGGCGTCATTACAAAACAAGATTTTCGTTCTTTGTTGAAGCTAATAAAATTACAGAAGCTAAGCAATTGCGGGAAACTTTTTTAACCCTTATAGGTGAGCCGGCATTGGCTTTGTTAACATCGCTCATTACACCAAAGGAGTTAACGGACTGTAAATATGAAGAGCTAATTGCCGTGTTAGATGCACACTTTGACCCCAAGAAAAACGAAATAACTCCTTGCTTCGTTTTTGCAAACCGTAAACAACAAGCAGCAGAAAATATTTCTGAATTTGTTGCGGAACTGAAGTGCTTGTCTAAGGGCTGTAACTTCCAAGACCTTGAGAAACAGCTGCTCATTAGGTTAGTGTGTGGTGTTAAATATGAAAGACTGCAGCACCAGTTGTTGGCAGAACCAGAGCTGAATCTGGATAAGGCCATTACATTGTCACTGGCCTATGAAGCAGCAAATAAAAATGTAGAGACAATAATGGCTTCCCAGAGTGATACTAAGCACATTAGTGGCAGTGACCTAAATGATACTCAAGGGTGCGATTATATAATTAGCAAGAGGGAAACGAAAAGTAAAACAAGTGCCACTAAAAATGCAGTTAATGTTACTTGTTTTAGATGTGGGGATGTTGGACATAAGGCACCTGCTTGTCGGCATATCAATAGCATTTACTCACAGTGTAACAAAGTGGGGCACCTAAAAAGGGTATGCAGAAGTGCAAGGGAAACCAAGTGTGGGAATTCGGAAGTTCACTGTTCAGATGGTTCAACTAATTCAGGAAGAGAAGTCCAGGTAGAGAGACTTTATGATTTGTACAGTATCAATTCAGGGAGACAGACAAGATCTTATAGAGTAAACATTGGCCTAAATGGAAGAATCCATGAATTTGAAGTAGACTCTGGAGCAGCATTAACCATTGTCAACCACAAAGTGTTTAATGATCTTTGGCCGAATGTTAATGATCAACCTGTGTTAGCACCATGTGATGTTAATTTAGCCTTGTGGGGTGGTAAACAGGTGCATGTGTATGGCCAGGCTTCAGTAACTGTAAGTTACAAAGGAAATCATTGTGTTAAAGATTTGGCAGTTGCCGATTCAGCAGGAAGAAGTTTTCTGGGTAGAAATTGGTTTCAGGAATTGGGAATATCAGTGCAAGGGATAAATGCTGTAGAGGAGAATAGTGAATTAATTGTACAGAAGTACAAACCACTGTTCAATGAGGAAGGATTGCAGCCCCTCAAGGTACCACCTGTACACATCATATTGAAAGAGGATGCTGAGCCGAAATTTCTGAAAGCCAGGCCTGTAGCTATCCCCTTAAGAATGCGGGTAACAGCAGCGTTGGATACATTAGTTGAAGAAGGAGTGTTAAAACCCACTAATTTTTCTAACTGGGCAACACCAGTAGTGCCAGTTCTGAAAAGAAATGGAAGCATACGAATCTATGCTGATTACAGTACCACAGTGAATGTGTGTGTTAAACAGAATGCTTATCCTCTTCCCACTGTGAAAGACCTCTTAGTCACTCTGAATGGTGGCGAAGTTTTTTCCCAACTAGATGTGAAACAGGCGTATTTTCAGCTTCCAGTAGACGATGCAACTGCTGAAATAGTAACATTAAGTACTTCCCGAGGATTAATGCAAGTCAGGCGATTGCCTCAAGGCCTGTCTGCTGCCCCAAGCATATTCCCAAATTTTATGGAGCAGTTACTGTCCGGGATCCAAGGTGTTGCAATGTTCCTTGATGACATAATGATAGCAGGATCAACTCACCAGGAACATGATGAAAGATTGAAATCTGTGCTACGTAGAATGACTGAAGTTAAGATGACACTGAACAGGGCCAAATGTAAATTTGCAGTACCTGAAGTAAAATTCCTTGGATTTGTAGTGAATACCAATGGTGTACGACCAGATGGTGAAAAGTTACGAGCCATCCATGATGCTCCAGAGTCCGAGAACAAAAAGGACCTGCAGATTTTTTAGGCCTTTCGAATTTTTATGAGTCATTTCTTCAGGGTAAGGCATACTGTTGCAGAACCTTTGCACAAGCTCCTAAAGGGAGATGTACAATGGCACTTCAGACCTAAAGAGAGAAGTGCATTCAAAAAATGTAAACAGCTGTTGCAATCTGATTCATTATTGGCCCATTACAGTGAAGAGAAACCCCTTGTGTTGACTTGCGATGCAAGCCCATATGGACTGGGTGCTGTTTTAGCGGTGAAGGAGAAGAACAGAAAGGAATCACCAATTGCATTTGCATCGCGGACATTGTCGTCAGCCGAACGTAACTATGCACAATTTGACAAGGAGGGTTTAGCCTTAGTTTTTTGTGTAAGCAAATTTCAGCGGTATTTGTTAGGGCGAAGTTTTACAATATTTTCAGATCATAAGCCTTTGTTGGGAATTTTTGATCAAAGTAAACCAATGCCTAGTTTGCTATCACCTAGGATGTTACGATGGCGGCTGTTTCTTTCTTCCTATACATACCAGTTAAAGTACAGACCAGGCAGTCAGTTAGCCAATTCCTATGCTCTTAGCAGGCTTCCACTGGCAGATACAGTAGAGGGCAGACTTATTTCATTGTTGTTGACGCATACTCCAAATGGTTAGAAATCATTCCCATGCATCCACTTACCACAATTGCTGTGATAAGGACATTACGTAACTTGTTTGCTACTCAATGACTGTCAGAATGTAGGGCCTATTGTGTCTGACAATGGTACCAGTTTTACATCAGAAGAATTTCAAACATTTGTGAAACAAAATAGAATTCAACATGTGTTAACACCACCGTATCACCCAGCCAGTAACGGTATGGCAGAACGGGGAGTGCAGACGGCTAAAAACGCCTTACAATGAATGGACGGAAAGCACATTGAAGTTGAACTGCCAAGGTTCTTGTTAATGCAAAGGAACACGCCTGTTCAACAGGCGACTCAGAACAGTTTTTGACAACTTGCATCCTGAACGCCAGTCATGTAAAACCCAACAAGTAGAGAACTTACGAGTGTTTCACCCTGACCAACTTGTGTGGGAACGAAAACATGCTAAAGACTTAAGGAAACCAGCAGTTATTGTGATTCGGGAAGGTAAAGTGTGTTATAAGGTGTTGCTGGATACAGGCATTGTATCTTTGCGACATGTTGACCAACTCCGACAATGGTGCCAGAAGAATGAAAAGACCGTGGAGGACGACAGGCGGCATAAGGAAGTGTCAAGAGAAGTGGCAGTAGACCCTGCACCACCTGCAAAGGCCCACAATTATCCAGTTCCTGTGGTTGTAGTGGAAGATTCTCGAAATGATGAAAAGGGTCCATTCTACGGTTTTCCAGCTTCTGTGGTGGAGGACTCGGTGCAAGATGGTTCCTCAGTGCAAGATGGTTCCACCTCACCAAGGGTTACAGAAACTGGTTCTCCAGTATGTCAGCCGGGAGATGCCGTTCGTGTCATTCCAGAACCTTCAGGCGAGCCTTGGGTTGGGCCGCCTCCAGCTCTCCAGGATAAGGAGAGGAGCAGGCAAGAACGAGGGTCCACAGCAAAGTCCCCAGCGTCTGCAGAGCTACGGCGATCTCAACGACAAAGAACAGTATTCAGCAAGAAGTATAAGGACTTTGTTTAATTGTTGTTGATTCCTTTTGGTGGGGAGAGATGTTACATATTGACATGAGAAATATCAGGATGTAGGGTTGGAGTATTGCTATGTGTAAATGGAGAGTAAAGGTGTCGTGACTCAACCGACTTTTGCAGAGTTATTAATCCCGTGTACATAACAGTTTCCCACAATGTTTCCCCTGTGGTGTGACATCAGGGAGTATGTACTTCAAGACGTCCATTGCAGATTGAACATTAATACGCAGTTTTCACAATACAGCTGCGTGTTACGCCCGACGCTTGCCGCCAGCGATGAGTTCCTGCCATGTCGTCATAAGTCACTGGCAGTTGGCAAAACGAAATTATGCTGCCATCTATTACCTAGATAAATAAATTATCAACTGTAAAAGTTTAAGAAAAAATAAACAGAAAATAAAGAAGTTGACATGTGCCTAGCACACCCTCCTACTAGTCCGTCTGCCGCACTGTAATCGTTTACTATGGCCTACACTCAGTGTGTGTTGTAAATAAATAATATTGCCTTTGAAAAATTGTTTCTTTAAATTTACTCTTTATTTGTTACATTTTTCAAGTGTCTAATAATTGTTCCAATGTTTTTTAAAATGTATATTAATATTTGTTGTTCATTTTCAATCGCCATTATTCAGTTGCATCAACTATGCTGTGTGTGTTGTATCCTTCCGCTTGAACATGATGCAACAGGATCAATATTCCAAGCTAAAACATTCCAACAATTACCAGTAATGCTTTAATATGTTATTCTGTTTTTCCAGTGTCTGTTTTGTATTGTATCTTATGTAATTTCGTTCTATTTAACTTGTTTGTATCGGAACTACTTTGCACCGCGCAAAGTCAACACCCCTCGCGGGGCTGGCATGGCGACGCAGGACGCCATTTTTCAGTTAGTCGGAATTAGACGCGTCGAGGAGTTAGATGTGTTTTTGTCTACCCGGGTCCTTCATCAGTTTTGCACCAGCAATCTTTAGTTTTCAATAGTTATAATTTAATTTACCAGAACTGTTTTTGCTGTTTTGACCCGGGGCTCCTCATCCCCTGCCGGCCGTCCCATCCAGGGGCGTAAATTCGCACATTAAATACACTACCAGCCCCGTGCTGTTTTACTGCGTCACCTACTGAAGAGGTTTGTGCTCCAGATTCGCTGAACTGGCATTGGCCTTCTGCGAGTACAATTTTTTGTTCATGGTGAGTAAACTTCAAAACAGTTATCTGCGTCTTTTATTTGCAAGTAGTGTTCTTGGCTCACCCCGTCCCGAGTGACGCTTACCGTAACTTCAATGTGTGTTGTGGCGTGGGGACTGGCCCTAACAAGTTCCCGAAGATCCGTCGTTTGAGGGTGCAATAATCCACTGGTACGTAGCCTGCCCCGTGGTCATCGGCCTGTCGACCCTGGGATTCCTCCGCGACTTCCGCCGGGTGCCCTTTACCCCACTATCCATCTTATCTCAGCTCTCCCTGCTAGCCGGTCCACTCCCGTAACTTTGTCACCCATATCCCGTACGACTCACCTACCAAATCAGTGTCATCATCATCATCAACATGTTCCCCCCCCCCCTTGCGCCCATGTTAATTGCCGCCATTTCCATGTGGGGCATTGCGCCCGCATTAAAGTGATAGTCTGTTTATTCTCACATCAATTTTTATAAATAAGATAAGTAATAAACAGAATAATAGGTTAAATTTTCATCTGGAAAATAAAATAAAACATTTATACAAATTCTTAGTTTCTTTTCAACAAAATTCTGCAAAAGATTACATTAGACTGACAAATGCCTGTATGTTTTACATAAATTTATTCTTCTTAACTTCTTTCTACCTGAAAATTAATTGCACGAAAGTTAATATGAAAATAACTTTGCCTCTTTGCATCCGTCACCAGCGATGGGCGTCAAAACCCAACGTCAGCCGCTCGTGCAATGTTCCCGACGCCCGTAGCTAGCATCGTGGTTCGAATTAGCTGACGCTCGTCGCTGAGCACCATGTCACTCTATTGTGAAAACCGCTTAAACAAGTACTGTTAGCACAAACTGTAAATAACCTCAAATCTAAAACGTACAACTCAAAATAACCTTAAACCTAAAACATACAAAAGAACCACTCTGCCCAGGGGCATCATTTAAGGTTTTTTTTTTCGGCGACAGTGACATGTTGCACCTTTTTTATTAATCAAGCATGTATAAATTCGAAACATTAGTAATAAAATTTCTGTTTTATGTGTTTCAGTTAGCATAATTTAAAAACAAAATATAACAAATAAATTTTAAGCACAAAAAATTCTAAATCCTCTGGAGGGGGGGGGGGGAAATGACGCCTCTGGTCATGTCGATAACTACCACACTAAATACACTTACATAAAACAACCTGTACTGCAGCTGTAATAAAATTAATTCACTTTTCTGTCATATGCCTTCATTTTTCTAGGAAACAAACAGATCGCTACATCAGCAAAGAAAACTGCTGACCTCATTTGACTGGGAGGAACGAGAGCTGCTAAACAAGCACGTAGTTTCGCCTACAGCCACATTAACAAATTACCGATAAGGAACATTTATTATTTACATCCTTTTAAATTTTGTAACTACCAATCCGTACATTACTGTGCTAATCTGCGAGTGTTTAGCTGTAGTGTTTTATGCAAACAATGTATTTCTTTTATGTAAATATTTTGATAAATCACCCTCAATGTGTATTTTGGAGTATGTGATGCTTAATTAAAATAAATAAATATTTTCTTCGGCACCAATAGGCAGTAACCTATACTTATATGCTCGTTGGTCAGATCCCCAACCTACCTACTTTGGCACACACACGCAACCTCATACTTAATCAACTTCACAACCTGTACTTCATAGAACCTGAAGCTCAAACAACGAAATTTCAAATACAACCGGACCGGTCAAGCAAGTACTATATTCAATTCTTCAAATCAAATACGATACAGTCTCTTGTCTCTTCAAATTTTGGAAATGTACGTCAATGTTGCCAATGTGTAGTTGTTCACCAACTTAAAAAATTCTAGTTTCTAATAATTTAATTTTGAGGGTTATAAATGTACAGTGTTTAGAAACAACTATAAGTCATAAAAAATGTATTATATTTGACAAGATCAAGGTCGTAATGGATGTACAAGTGTCAGTACGTGTTTGGAAAATCCACGAACAAGAACAACTATAGTCCATTCGGAATAAAGTGAGCACTAAAGATTTAATCTTTCAAAAAAATCACTAGTCGTTACTGCATATACATCACCACTAACAAGAGTTACTTTACTGCTTGTATGGTTGGTAGCGATTTATTGTACATAGTTCCGTGTATTTTCTTATTTGAATACAAAATGAGAGAAAGAACATATGACGAACTCGACCTGTCTGTATTTAATACACTTCAAAATATTTACTTATGATCTCATTGACATTCATACATACATTATAATTAGACTCGATTGGCGCGAGAATTATGTGACGCTATTGTCGACCTCGTGTCGCCGTGGCCGTTATCGCTTGCACCGTGCTTCAGACAGTTCAAAACTCCACCAACAGGTGGCATCAGAGTTAGGTTCTCGCCGCCAAGTTGCATATTTGGTTGCATCATTTGCGTGCGTTTGCCCGTTTTGAGTATATACACATTCAAAAGTATTGGAAATTACTTTGAGTATCATTGCCGAAATGATGTGAAACCATCGGTAATCTGTATATTATGTTTTA
>PNEQ01121363.1:0-17375 GCA_003012365.1 Medauroidea extradentata | reverse complement strand
ATACATCCACGTAGCTTCTCACTGGTCTGCTTCTGAGCATATGACTACGTAGCTATGTACTGGTCTGGTTCTAAGTATAGAACTACGTAGCTACTCACTGGTCTGGTTCTGTGTATAAAATCACGTAGCTAAACACTGATCTGGTTCTGTGTATACAATCACGTAGCTACGCACTGGTCAGGTTCTGAGTATACAACCACAATGCTACTCACTGGTCTGGTTCTAAATGTAGAACTACGTAGCTACTCAATGGTCTAGTTCTGTGTATTCAACCACGTAGCTACACACTGGTCTGGTTCTAAGTATACAACCACATAGCTACTTACTGGTCTGCTTCTGAGCATATATCTACGTAGCTACACACTGTTCTGGATCTAAGTATACAACCACGTAGCTACTCACTGGTCTTGTTCTGAGTATACAACCACGTAGCCACTCACTGGTCTGGTTCTGTATATACAACCACGAAGCTACACACTGGTATGGTTCTAAGTATACAACCACATAGCAACTCACTGGTCTGCTTCTGAGCATATAACTACGTAGCTACCCACTGGTCTGCTTATGAGCATATAACTACGTAGCTACGCACTGGTCTGGTACAAAGTATACAATTACGTAGCTACACACTAGTCTGTTTCTGTGTATAGAACTACGTAGCTACTCATTGGTCTGGTTCTAAATATACAACCACGTAGCTTCTCACTGATCTGGTACTAAGAATACAATCACGTAGCTACACACTAGACTGGTTATGAGTATAGAACTACGTAGCTACTTACTGGTCTGGTTCTGAGTATACAAATACGTAGCTACTCACAGTTCTGGTTCTGAGTATACAACCACATACCTACTCGCTGGTCTGCTTTTGAGTATACATCCACATACCTACTCACTAATCTGCTTCTGAGTATAGAACTGCGTAGCTACTCACTGGTAATGTTCTGTGTATACAATCACGTAGCTTCTCACTGGTCTGGTTCTAAGTATACAACCACCTAGCTACTTACTGGTCTGCATCTGTGTATACAACCACGTAGCTACTCACTGGTCTGGTTCTAAGTATACAACCACATAGCTACTCACTGGTCTGGTTCTAAGTATACAACCACGTAGCTACTCACTAGTCTGCTTCTGAGCATATAACTAAGTAGCTTCGCACTGGTCTGGTTCTAAGTATAGAACTACGTACTTACTCACTGGTCTGGTTCTGAGTATACAACTACATAGCTACTCACTGGTCTGGTTCTAAGTATACAACCACATAGCTACACACTGGTCAGGTTCTGAGTATACAAACACAAAGCTACTCACTGGTCTGGTTCTAAGTATAGAACTTCGTAGCTACTCACTGGTCTAGTTCTGTGTATACAACCACGTAGCTACACACTGGTCTGGTTCTGAGTATACAACCTCATAGCTACTCACTGGTCTGCTTCTGAGCATATAACTACGTAGCTACTCACTTGTCTGGTACTAAGTATACAATCACGTAGCTACACTCTAGTCTGGTTCTAAGTATAAAACTACGTAGCATCTCACTGGTCTGCTTCTGTGTATACAACCACGTAGCTGCACACTAGTCTGGTTCTAAGTATACAACCACGTAGCTAATCACTGGTCTGCTTCTGAGAATATAAATACGTAGCTACTCACTTGTCTGGTACTAAGTATACAATCACGTAGCTACACACTAGTCTAGTTCTAAGTATAGAACTACGTAGCTACTCACTGGTCTGCTTCTGAGCATATAACTACGTAGCTACTCACTGGTCTGGTTCTAAGTATACAACCACATAGCTACTCACTGGTCTGCTTCTGAGCATATAACTACGTAGCTACTCACTTGTCTGGTACTATGTATACAATCACGTAGCTACACACTAGTCTGGTTCTAAGTATAGAACTAAGTAGCAACTCACTGGTCAGGTTCTGTGTATACAACCACGCAGCTAACCACTGGTCTAGTTCTAAGTATACAACCACGCAGCTACTCACTGGTCTGGTTCTGAGTATACAATCACGTAGCTACACACAGGTCTGGTACTAAGTATACAACATCATAGCTACTTACAGGCCTATTTCTGAGCGTATAACTTCGTTGCTACTCACTGGTCTCGTACTAAGTATACAACAACATAGCTACTAACAAGTTTGGTTTTGAGTATACAATCTGATAGCTACTCACTGGTCTGGTGTTGGGAATACAACTAAGTAGCTACTCACTAGTCTGGTTCCGAGTATACAATCACGTATCTACACACTGGTCTGGTACTATTTATACAACCACATAGCTACACAATGGTCTGGTTCTGAGTATACAACCACGTAGTTACTCAATGTCCAGTTCAAAGTAGACTTTCATGTAGCTACTCACTGGTCTGGTACTATGTATACAACATCATAGATACTCACTGGCATACCTATGAGCATATAACTTTGTTGCTACTCACTGGCTTGGTACTAAGTATACAACCACATAGCTAGTCACTAGTCTGGTTTTCAGTATACAATCAAGTAGCTACTCTATGGTCTGGTTCTGTGTATAGTACTACGTAGCTACTCACTGGTCTGGTTCTGAGTATATAACTATGTAGCTACTCACTGGTCTGGTTACGAGCATATAACCACGTACATACTCACTGGTCTGGTTCTAAGTATACAACATCATAGCTATTCACTGGCCTACTTCTGAGCATATAACTTGGTTGCTACTCACTGGCCTGGTACTAAGTATACAACCACATAGCTACTCACTAGTCTGGTTTTGAGTATACAATCACGTAGCTACTCACTGGTCTGGTTCAGAGTATACAACCACGTAGCTAATCACTGGTCTGGTTCTGATTATAGAACTACGTAGATATTCAAATGTCTGGTTCAGATTATACAATCGTGTAGCTACTCACTGGTCTGGTTCTCAGTATACAACCACATAGCTACTCACTGTTCTTGTTCTGAGTATAGAACTACTTAGCTACTAACTCGTCTGGTTCTGAGTATAAAATCACTTAGACACTCACTGGTCTGGTTCTGAGAATAGAACTACGTAGCTACGCACTGGTTTGTTTCTGAGTAAACAATCATGCAGCTACTCACTGGTCTGGTTCTGAGTATATAACCACGTAGCTACTCACTGGTCTGGTTCTGAGTATACAATAACGTAGCTACACACTGGTCTGGTTCTGAGTATACAACCTCATAGCTACTCACTGGTCTGCTTCTGAGCATATAACTACGTAGCTACTCACTTGTCTGTTACTAAGTATACAATCACGTAGCTACACACTAGTCTGGTTCTAAGTATAGAACTACGTAGCATCTCACTGGTCTGCTTCTGTGTATACAACCACGTAGCTGCACACTAGTCTGGTTCTAAGTATACAACCACGTAGCTACTCACTGTTCTGGTTCTGAGTATAGAAATACGTAGCTACACACTGGTTTGGTTCTGAGTAAGCAACCATATAGCTAGACACTTGTCTGGTTCTAAGTCTAATACCATATAGCTACTGACTCATCTGGTTCTGAGTATTGAACTACTTAGCTACTGACTCGCCTGGTTCTGAGTATACAATCAGGAAGCTACTCACTGGTTTGGTTCTGAGTATACAACCACGTAACTACTCACTGTTCTGGTTCTGAGTATAAAACCACGTAGCTACTCACTGTTCTAGTTCTGAGTATAGAACTACGTAGCTATTCACTTGTCTGGTTCTGAGTATGCAACAATGTAGCTTATCAATTTTCTGGTTCTGAGTTAACAACCACGTAGCTCCTCACTGTTCTGGATTTGAGTAAAGGACTACGTAACTACTCACTGGTTTGTTTATGAGTGTACAACCATGTAGCTACTCACTTGTCTGGTTCTGGGTATACAACCACATAGCTACTCACTCGTCTGGTTCTGAGTATAGAACTACGTAGCTACTCTCTGGTCTGGTTCTGAGTATACAATCACG
This sequence comes from Medauroidea extradentata, assembly GCA_003012365.1. Classification (NCBI taxonomy): domain Eukaryota; kingdom Metazoa; phylum Arthropoda; class Insecta; order Phasmatodea; family Phasmatidae; genus Medauroidea; species Medauroidea extradentata. The sequence continues at coordinate 13,413 of PNEQ01121363.1, read as the reverse complement.
TAGATACTCACTGGTCTGGTTCTGAGTATACAACCACGTAGCTATTCACTGGTCTAGTTCTGAGTATACAACCACATAGCTACTCACTGTTCTGGTTCTGACTATAGATCTACGTTGCTACTCACTGTTCTGTTTCTGAGTATAGAACTACGTAGCTACTCACTTGTCTGGTTCTGAATATACAATCATGCAGCTACTCACTGTTCTGGTTCTGAGTATACAACCACGTAGCTAATCACTTGTCTGTTTCTGAGTATAGAACTATGTAGATACTCACTGGTCTGGTTATGATTATACAACCACGTAGCTATTCACTGGTCTGGTTCTGAGTATAGAACTACGTAACTTATCACTGGTCTGGTTCTGAGTATAGAACTACGTAGCTACTCACTGGTCTGGTACTGAGTATACTATCACGTAGCTACTAACTGGTCTGGTTCTGAGTATACAACCATGTATCTTCTACATATCTATACACTGGTCTGGTTCTAAGTATACAACCACGTAGCTAATCAACTGGTCTGATTTTGAGTAAACGACAACGTAGCTACTCACTGGTCTGGTACTAAGTATACAACAACATAGCTACTCACTGGTCTGGTTCTGATTATACAACCATGTAGCTAATACATATCGACTCACTGGTCTGGTTCTAAGTATACAACGAAGTAGCAAATCAACTGGTCTGGTTTTGAGTATACAACTAAGTAGCTACTCACTGGTCTGGTTTTAAGTATACAATTAGGTAGCTACTCACTGGTCTGGTTCTGAGTATAGAACTACGTAGCTACTTACTGGTCAGTTTCTGAGTATAGAACTACATAGCTACTCACTTGTCTGGTTCTGAGTATAAAACCATGTAGCTACTCTCTAGTCTGGTTCTAAGTATACAACCACATAGTTACTCTCTGGTCTGGTTCTGAGTATACAACCACGTAGCTACTCACTGGTCTGGTTCTGAGTACACAACCACGTAGCTTCTCACTGTTCTTGTTCTGAGTATACAACCATTAAATTTCTCTCTGGTCTGGTTTTTAGTCTACGATCACGAAGCTACTCACTGGTATGGTTCTGAGTATAGAACTAAGTAGCTACTTGCTGGTTTGGTTATGAGTGTACAACCATGTAGCTACTCACTTGTCTGGTTCTGAGTATACAACCACATAGGTACTCACTCGTCTGGTTCTGAGTATAGAACTACGTAGCTATTCACTGTTTTGGTTCTGAGTATAGAACTACGTAGCTACTCACTGGTCTGGTTCTGAGTATACAATCACGTAGATAATCACTGGTCTGGTTCTGAGTATACAATAACGTAGCTACTCACTGGTCTGGTTCTGGGTAAACAACCACATATCCACTCACTCGTCTGGTTCTCAGTAAAAAACTACTTACCTACTTACTGGTCTGGTTCTGAGTATACAATCACGTAGTTTTCACTGGTCTGTTTCCGAGTATATAACTACGTTGCAACTCACTGTTTTGTTTCTGAGTAAACAACCATGTAGCTACTCATTGGAATGGTTCTGAGTATACAACCACGTAGCTACTCACTGGTCTGGTTCTGAGTATAGAACTACGTAGCTACTCTCTGTTCTGGTTCTGAATATACAAACACCTAGCTACTCACTGGTTTGGTTCAGAGTATACAACCACGTAGCTAATCACTTGTCTGTTTCTGAGTATAGAACTATGTAGATACTCAATGGTCTGGTTCTGATTATACAACCACGTAGGTATTCACTGGTCTGGTTCTGAGTATAGAACTACGTAACTTATCACTGGTCTGGTTCTGAGTATAGAACTACGTAGATACTCACTGGTCTGTTTCTGAGTATACAATCACGTTGCTACTAACTGGTCTGGTTCTGAGTATACAACCATGTAGATTCCTCATATCTACACACGGGTCTTGTTCTAAGTATACAAACACGTAGCTAATCAGCTGGTCTGATTTTGAGTATACGACAAAGTAGCTACTCACTGGTCTGGTACTAAGTATACAACAACATAGCTAGTCACTGGTCTGGTTCTGAGTATACAACCATGTAGATACTACATATCGACTCACTGTTATGTGTCTAAGTATACAACGAGGTAGCTAATCAACTGGTCTGGTTTTGAGTATACAACTAAGTAGATAATCACTTGTCTGGTTCTAAGTATACAATTATGTAGCTACTCACTGGTCTTGTTCTGAGTATAGAACTACATAGCTACTCACTTGTCTGGTTCTAAGTATACAATCACTTAACTACACACTGGTCTGGTTCTGAGTATACAACCACGTAGCTACTCACACGTCTTGTTCAGGGTATACAACCACGAAAATATTCACTGGTCTGGTTCTGAGTATACGACCACGCACCTTCTCTCTGGTCTGATTCTAAGAATACAATCACGTAGCTACTCACTAGTCTGCTTCTGAGCATATAACTACGTAGCTTCGCACTGGTCTTATTCTAAGTATAGAACTACGTACTTACTCACTGGTCTGGTTCTAAATATACCACTACGTAGCTACGCACTGGTCTGGTACTTAGAATACAGTCACGTAGCTACTCACTGTTCTGCTTCTGAGATTATAACTAAGTAGCTATTTACTGTTCTGGTACATAGTATACACTCACGTTGCTACTCACTTGTCTACTTCTGAGCATATAACTACGTAGCTAAACACTGGCCTGTTTCAAAGTATACAATCACGAATCTACACACCATTTAGGTTCTGAGTAATATACCACGTCGCTACTCACTGGTCTGGTAAAAAGTATTCAACCACATAGCTATTCACTGGTCTGCTTCTGAGCATATAACTACGTCTGGTCTGGTTCTGAGTATACAATCACGTAGCTACACACAGGTCTGGTACTAAGTATACAACATCATATCTACTTACAGGCCTATTTCTGACCGTATAACTTCGTTGCTACTCACTGGTCTTGTACTAAGTATACAACAACTAAGCTACTCACAAATCTGGTTTTGAGTATACAATCAGATAGCTACTCACTGGTCTGGTATTGGGAATACAACTAAGTAGCTACTCACTAGTCTGGTTCTGAGTATACAATCACGTATCTACACACTGGTATGGTACTAATTATACAACCACATAGCTACACACTGGTCTGGTTCTGAGTATACAATCACGTAGCTACTCACTGGTTTGGTTCTGAATATAGAACTACGTAGCTACTCACTGGACTGGTTCTGAATATACAACAACATAGCTACTCACTGGTCTGCTACTAAATATATAACATCATAGCTAGCTACTCACTGGCCTACTTCTGAGCATATAACTTGGTTGCTATTCAATGGCCTACTTCTGAGCATATAACTTGGTTGCTACCTACTGGTCTGGTACAAAGTATACAATCACATAACTACTCACTAGTCTGGTTTTGAGTGTACCACCACGTACCTACACACTGGACTGGTTCTGAGTATATAATCATGTACCTACACACTGGACTGGTTCTGAGTATACAACCACGTAGTTACTCAATGTCTAGTTCAAAGTAGACATTCACGTAGCTTTTCACTGGTTTGGTTCTGAGTAAACAACCATGTAGCTACTTACTGGTCTGGTTCGGAGTATACAATCACGTAGCTACTCACGTGTCAAGTTCTGATTATAGAACTACGTAGCTACACACTGGAATGGTTCTGAGTAAACAACTATGTAGCTCCTCACTGATCTGGTGATGAGTATACAACCACGCAGCAACTCACTGATCTGGTTCTGAGTATACAACCACGTAGCTACTCACTAGTCTGGTTTTGAGTATACAATCATGTAGCTACTCACTGGTCTGGTTCAGAGTATACAACCATGTAGCTAATCACTGGTCTGGTTCTGATTATAGAACTACGTAGATATTCAAAGGTCTGGTTCAGATTATACAATCATGTAGCTACTCACTGGTCTGGTTCTGAGTATACAACCACATAGCTACTCACTGTTCTGGTTCTGAGCACAAAACTACTTAGCTACTAACTCATCTGGTTCTGAGTTAACAATCACTTAGACACTCACTGGTCTGGTTCTGAGTATAGAACAACGTAGCTACGCACTGTTTTGTTTCTGTGTAAACAACCATGCAGCTACTCACTGGTCTGGTTCTGAGTATATAACCACGTAGCTACTCACTGGTCTGGTTCTGAGTATACAATAACGTAGCTACTCACTGATCTGGTTCTGAATATACAACCACGTAGCTACTCACTGTTCTGGTTCTGAGTATAGAAATACGTAGCTACACAATGGTTTGGTTCTGAGTAAGCAACCATGTAGCTAAACACTTGTCTGGTTCTAAGTCTAATACCATATAGCTACTGACTCATCTGGTTCTGAGTATAGAACTACTTAGCTACTCACTGGTCTGGTTCTGAGTATATAATCACGAAGCTACTCACTGGTCTGGTTCTGAGTATACAACCACGTAACTACTCACTGTTCTGGTTCTGAGTATAAAACCACGTATCTACTCACTGTTCTAGTTCTGAGTATAGAACTACGTAACTATTCACTTGTCTGGTTCTTAGTATGCAACAATGTAGCTACTCACTTGTCTGGTTCTGAGTTAACAACCACGTAGCTCCTCACTGTTCTGGTTTGAGTAAAGGACTACGTAGCTACTCACTGGTTTGGTTATAAGTGTACAACCATGTAGCTTTTCACTTGTCTGGTTCTGAGTATACAACTACATAGCTACTCACTCGTCTGGTTCTGAGTATAGAACTACGTAGCTACTCACTGGTCTGGTTCTGAGTATACAATCACGTAGATACTCACTGGTCTGGTTCTGAGTATACAACCATGTAGCTATTCACTGGTCTATTTCTGAGTATACAACCACATAGCTACTCACTGTTCTGGTTCTGACTATAGATCTACGTTGCTACTCACTGTTCTGGTTCTGAGTATAGAACTACGTAGCTACTCACTGGTCTGGTTCTGAGTATACTATCACGTAGCTACTAACTGGTCTGGTTCTGAGTTTTCAACCATGTATCTTCTACATATCTATACACTGGTCTGGTTCTAAGTATACAACCATGTAGCTAATCAACTGGTCTGATTTTGAGTAATCGACAACGTAGCTACTCACTGGTCTGGTACTAAGTATACAACAACATAACTCCTCACTGGTCTGGTTCTGAGTATACAACCATGTAGCTACTACATATCGACTCACTGGTCTGGTTCTAAGTATACAACGAAGTAGCAAATCAACTGGTCTGGTTTTGAGTATACAACTAAGTAGTTACTCACTGGTCTGGTTTTAAGTATACAATTATGTAGCTACTCACTGGTCTGGTTCTGAGTATAGAACTACGTAGCTACTTACTGGTCAGTTTCTGAGTATAGAACTACGTAGCTACTCACTTGTCTGGTTTCCTAGTATACAACCATGTAGCTACTCTCTAGTCTGTTTCTAAGTATACAACCACATAGTTCTCTCTGGTCTGGTTCTGAGTATACAACCACGTAGCTACTCACTGGTCTGGTTGTGAGTACACAACCATGTAGCTCTTCACCTGGTCTGATTTTGAGTAAACGACAACGTAGCTACTCACTGGTCTGGTACTAAGTATACAACAACATAGCTACTCACTGGTCTGGTTCTGAGTATACAACCATGTAGCTACTACATATCGACTCACTGGTCTGGTTCTAAGTATACAACGAAGTAGCAAATCAACTGGTCTGGTTTTGAGTATACAACTAAGTAGCTACTCACTGGTCTGGTATTAAGTATACAATTATGTAGCTACTCACTGGTCTGGTTCTGAGTATAGAACTACGTAGCTACTTACTGGTCAGTTTCTGAGTATAGAACTACGTAGCTACTCACTTGTCTGGTTTCCTAGTATACAACCATGTAGCTACTCTCTAGTCTGTTTCTAAGTATACAACCACATAGTTCTCTCTGGTCTGGTTCTGAGTATACAACCACGTAGCTACTCACTGGTCTGGTTGTGAGTACACAACCACGTAGCTTCTCACTGTTCTGGTTCTGAGTATACAACCATTAAATTTCTCTCCGGTCTGGTTTTTAGTCTACGATCACGCAGCTACTCACTGGTCTGGTTCTGAGTATAGATCTACGTAGCTACTCTATGGTCTAGTTCTGAGTAGACAATCACATAGCTACTCACTGGTTTGGTTCTGAGTATACAACCATGTAGCTACTCACTTGTCTGGTTCTGAGTATACAACCACATAGCTACTCATTCGTCTTGTTCTGAGTATAGAACTACATAGCTACTCGCTGGCCTGGTTCTGAGTATATAATCACGTAGCTACTCACTGATCTGGTTCTGAGTATACAACCACGTAGCTACTCACTGATCTGGTGCTGAGTATACAACCACGTAGCTACTCACTTTTCTGGTTCTGAGTATAGAAATACGTAGCTACTCACTGGTTTGGTTCTGAGTAAGCAACCATGTAGCTACTCACTTGTCTGGTTGTAAGTCTAATACCACATAGCTACTGACTCAACTGGTTCTGAGTATAGAACTACTTAGCTACTCACTTGTCTGGTTCTGAGTATAGAACTACGTAGCGACTCTATGGTCTAGTTCTGAGTAGACAATCACATAGCTACTCACTGGTCTGGTTCTGAGTATACAACCATATAGCTACTCACTTGTCTGGTTCTGAGTTAACAATCACGTAGCTACTCACTGTTCTGGTTCTGAGTATAGAACTAAGTAGCTACTTACTGGTTTGGTTATGGGTGTACAACCATGTAGCTACTCACTTGTCTGGTTCTGAGTATACAACCACATAGGTACTCACTCGTCTGGTTCTGAGTATAGAACTACGTAGCTACTCACTGGTCTGGTTCTGAGTATAGAACTACTTAGCTACTCACTGGTCTGGTTCTGAGTATACAATCACGTAGATAATCACTGGTCTGGTTCTGAGTATACAATAACGTAGCTACTCACTGGTCTGGTTCTGGGTAAACAACCACATAGCCACTCACTCGTCTGGTTCTCAGTAAAGAACTACTTAGCTAATGACTGGTCTGGTTCTGAGTATACAATCATGTAGCTTTTCACTGGTCTGTTTCTGAGTATAGAACTTTGTAGCAACTCACTGTTTTGTTTCTGAGTAATTAACCCAGTAGCTACTCATTGGAATGGTTTTGAGTATACAATCACGTAGCTACTCACTGGTCTGGTTCTGAGTATAGAACTACGTAGCTACTCTCTGTTCTGGTACTGAATATACAATCACCTAGCTACTCACTGGTCTGGTTCTGAGTATACAACCACGTAGCTAATCACTTGTCTGTTTCTGAGTATAGAACTATGTAGATACTCACTGGTCTGTTTCTGATTATACAATCACGTAGGTATTCACTGGTCTGGTTCTGAGTATAGAACTACGTAAATTATCACTGGTCTGGTTCTGAGTATAGAACTACGTAGCTACTCACTGGTCTGTTTCTGAGTATACAATCACGTAGCTACTAACTGGTCTGGTTCTGAGTATACAACCATGTACATTCCTCATATCTACACACTGGTCTTTTTCTAAGTATACAAACACGTAGCTAATCAACTGGTCTGATTTTGAGTATACGACAAAGTAGCTACTCACTGGTCTGGTACTAAGTATACAACAACATAGCTAGTCACTGGTCTGGTTCTGAGTATACAACCATGTAGCTACTACATATCGACTCACTGGTATGGGTCTAAGTATACAACGATGTAGCTAATCAACTGGTCTGGTTTTGAGTATACAACTAAGTAGCTACTCACTTGTCTGGTTCTAAGTATACAATTATGTAGCTACTCACTAGTCTGGTTCTGAGTATAGAGCTACATAGCTACTCACTTGTCTGGTTCTAAGTATACAATCACTTAACTACACACTGGTATGGTTCTGTGTATACAACCACGTAGCTACTCACATGTCTTATTCAGGGTATACAACCACGAAAATACTCACTGGTCTGGTTCTGAGTATACGACCACGCACCTTCTCACTGGTCTGATTCTAAGAAAACAATCACGTAGCTACTCACTGGTCTGGTTCTGAGTATACAATCACGTAGCTACAAACTGGTCTGGTTCTAATTATACAACCACGTAACTACTCACTGGTCTGGTTCTGATTGTACAACCACGTAGCTTCTCACTGGTCTGGTTCTAATTATACAATCATGTACCTTCTCACTAGTTTGGTTCTAAGCATACAACCACATAGCTACTCTCTGGTCTGGTTCTGAGTATACATCTACGGAGCTACTCACTGGTCTGGTTCTTAGTATACGATCACGAAGCTACTCACTGGCCTGGTTCTGAGTATAGAACTACGTAGCTACTCTATGGTTTGGTTCTGAGTAGGCAATCAGGTAGCTACTCACTGGTTTGGTTCTGAGTATACAACCACGTAGCTACTTACAGTTCTGGTTCTTAGTATAGAACTACGTAGCTTCTCACTGGTCTGGTTCTGAGTATTCAATCACATAGCTACTCACTGTTCTGGTTCTGAGTACACAACCACGTAGCTACTACGTAGCTAATCACTGGTCTAGTTCTAAGTATACAACCACGTAGCTAATCAACTCGTCTTATTCCGAGTATACAACTACGTACCTACTCACTGGTTTGGTTCTGACTATAGAACTACTTAACAACTCACTGGTCTGGTTCTGAGTATACATCCATGTAGCTACTCACTTATCTTGTTCTGAGTATAGAACTACGTAGATACTCACTGGTCTGGTTCTGAGTATACAACCACGTAGCTATTCACTGGTCTGGTTCTGAGTATAGAACTACGTAAATTATCACTGGTCTGGTTCTAAGTATAAAACTACGAAGCTATTCACTGGTGTGCTTCTGCGTATACGATCACGTAGCTACTCACTGGTCTGGTTCTGTGTATACAACCACGTAGCTACTCACTTGACTTGTTTTGAGTATAGAACTACGTAGCTACTCACTGGTCTGGTTCTGAGTATAAAATTACTTAGCTACTCACTGGTCTGGTTCTGAATATTCAACCATGTAGCTACTACATATCTACACACTGGTCTGGTTCTAAGTATACAACATCGTAGCTAATCAACTGGTCTGATTTTGAGTATACAACTACGTAGCTACTCACTGGTCTGGTACTAAGTATACAACAACATAGCTACTCACTGGTCTGGTTCTGAGTATACAACCATGTAGCTACTACATATCGATTCACTGGTCTGGTTCTAAGTATACAACCACATAGCTATTTAGCTGGTCTGGTTTTGAGTATACAACTAAGTAGCTGCTCACTGGTCTGGTTCTAAGTATATAATTATGTAGCTACTCACTGGTCTGGTTCTGAGTATAGAATTACGTAGCTACTTACTTGTCAGTTTCTGAATATAGAACTACGTAGCTACTCACTGGTCTGGTTCTGAATATACAACCATGTAGCTACTCACTGGTCTGGTTCTAAGTATACAATCACTTTACTAGACACTGGTCTGGTTCTAAGTATACAATCATGTAGCTTCTCACTAGTCTGGTTCTATGTATACAACCACATAGCTACTCTCTGGTCTGGTTCTGAGTATACAACCACGTAGCTAGTCACTGGTCTGTTTCTAAGTATACAATCACGTAGCTACTCACTTTTCTGGTTCTGAGTATACAATCACGTAGCTACTCACTGGTCTGGTTCTAAGTATACAACCACGTAGCTACTCACTGGTCTAGTTCTGAATATACAACCATGTAGCTTCTCACTGGTCTGTTTCTAAGTATACAATCATGTAGCTACTTACTAGTCTGGTTCGAAGTATACAATCATGTAGCTACTCACTAGTCTGGTTCTAAGTATACAACCACATAGCTACTCACTGGTCTGGTTTTGAGTGTACAACCACGTAGCTAATTAACTGGTCTGGTTTTGAGTATACAACTAAGTAGCTACTCACTGGTCTGGTTCTAAGTATTAAATTATGTATCTACTCACTGGTCTGGTTATGAGTATAGAACTACGTAGCTACTCACTGGTTTGGTTCTGAGTATACAACCACGTAGCTACTCACTGGTCTGATTCTGAATATCTAACTACGTAGCTACTCACTGTTCTAGTTCTGAGTATTCAACCACGTAGCTACTCACTGATCTGGTTCTGAGTATAGAACTACGTAGGTACTCATTGGTCTGGTTCTGAGTATACAACCACGTAGCTTCTCACTTGTCTGGTTCTGAGTATAGAACTACGTAGCTACTTACAGTTCTGATTCTGAGTATACAATCACGTAGCTGCTCACTGGTCTGGTTCTAAGTATACAATCACGTAGCTACTCACTAGTCTGGTTCTGAGTATAGATCTACGTAGCTACTCACTGGTCTGGTTCTGAGTATACAGCCACGTAGCTACTCACTGGTCTGGTTCTTAATATAAAATCACGTAGCAACTCACTGGTCTGGTTCTGAGTATACAATCACGTAGCTACTCTTTGGTCTGGCTCTGAGTATGAAAACTACGTAGTTACTCTCGTGTCAGTTCTGAGTATACAACCACGTAGCTATTCACTGTTATGCTTCTGAGTATGTAACAACGTAGCTACTCACTGGTCTGCCTCTTAATATATAACCATAAAGCTGCGCATTGGTCTGGGTGTGAGTATATAACCTCGTAGCTACGCACTGGTCTGGTTGTATAATAATAGTGTTTTTTTTTTAGGGGGGTGGGGTTATGAAGTATTTCAATACAACAACTTAGATTTTTATTTCGAATTGTTTGGCGTTCCTTCCTTCCTCCGCCATCATCAAGATGTTTGTGAGAATGATGTGATGAACAGTAGGGGAACAGCAATACCACCAAACTAATACATTGAACATTTCAAATCCTACGGAACAGTTAAAATACTTGGAATGGAAATGCATGTTTCTGACTGGAAAACATCTGAGCTAAATGTACTCAAAAGCTTACATCAGAGTGGCCCTTTCGGTTTTCCATGTACAATAGTATAATTCTTGCAAAAATATAATTGTTGCAGTCTGTGCTAGTGGCGAAATCAGCTGTGAAACTGTCTGTGTGACTTATATAGCATCATTAATGTGGCCAATATCCATCCAGAATCACTGTTAACATTGTGCCTTTAGAAAAATTACAATAATTGAAATTTGTTAATAATCTAATCTTCTTTCTAAGCATTATGGCCAGGAATGGTGAGACTTAGAACATTTCAAATACTTCAGATATGTAATTGATTCTCAAGCTGACGATGTCGAGCGTACAGTTGCAAATACAAAGGAAGAATGCGACAATGTGGACAAAGTAGTTGATCCAATAGAATAATAGACTTGTATCCTTTTCCAGAAGAAAGTTTTCCGCTTGATGTGTAACATATGCACATAGTGCTAAAGATTAAAAAGATAACATTTTTGTTTCAAAACCACTTATACCAAAGTATTTAATTTCATATAAATTTTTTCCTCTAGTTTGCTGCAAAACTGTCCTCTTCCATATTACAACCTCAAATAACTCAGGGAGCTTTGGCCGGATTTGTAATATACTTTGTACGCCAACTAATATTTCTGTACTATTACTCCAGAGAAGTGTTGCCGTGTAGAATATGTAACTTTATAAAATTATGAGTTTTTCCTGTTTACAGAAAATATATATCCAGTGGGAAAACATTATACAAACTATGTAAATGTATGTGGATTCGACATTTGTAAACAAAAAAATGGTTCATTTGTCAAAAGCAAATGTATAGAAGACTGTAGATTATATTATACTAGCTGTCCCTCTGCGGCTTCACCCGCGTGTACTATAGAAAAAAATGTAACTAACTTTTAATTACGTATTAACTGATGGTGTTACTATATTCTATGTATATCTTTAAAGCAACAAATACAATCAGTTTTATCCAGTGCACTTCGCTAAGCGCACTTTAATTGCAGAACATCTTTGTTTTTAATTCATCTTTATTTCTCTATAAAATAGCTGCCCGGCTGCGGCTTTGTCCGCGTGAAATTATGTAATGTAAACAGTAACTCTGGATAAAATATGTGATGACGGCATTTAACAGCTAGCGTACTCAATAACAGTGAACTATAAATTGTCTTAGCTCAGGGCAAAGAGTGTGCACAATATGCTCGTATGATGTCATAGTAGTTCCCACCGCAAAGTCTTGCACGGGATACGAACCCGTAACCCAGCCCTGCCACACCACAAACTTTACACAATACCTGAATGAATGCTTAGAGGCTTGCCGTGATAATTCTTTCGTATGTACAGGCTACAGTCCAAAGAGGTTTTATTTATGAGTTGGTTGGCAAAAAGAAACAACTGTTGAATTATTTCTCCATTAGTATTCTCTTTTTTCAGGAGACTGTAATATTTTACTGCTTTTCACAATCTTAATTTTCGAATTACATAAAATCCTGAATTCGATTTGTAGATATTTACATAAGCTTTAATCTTATCAAAGAATCATCTCGATATCACAACGGGTATAAGCTGTACAGATTTTGAAAAGGCATTTCATTTTTTAACAACTTTCAATGACGAATTTCAAACAATCCTGAATTTATTATTTTGATATTTACGTAAGATTTATTTTAATGCAAAAATCATTTCAATATTTTCACTGGTTTATGAGATAAGTGATATTAATTAAAAAAAACACGTTTTATTTTTTTAAGAGCTTCCAAGGACGAACTTCGAAAAATTCTGTAAATACATTTTAGATATTTACTTAAGCATCATTTTAAAGAAAAAATCGCCTCACTATCTGAAATGCTTTAGGAGAAATCACGGATTAAAGAAAAACACATTTTACGGCTCACGACCTAATTTTCGAATTTCGCAAAATCGAAAAATTCGCAAATATGCATTTGTTTGGGCAATATTTTGAAAAATTATGATAGCTTTCCCGGTTAATGAGATATCAGGGATTCTTTGAAAACACATTTCACCCCCTTCCACCATCTTAATCATCAATCGAAAAAATCAATTCTTAGTGGGTGCCTACGGGGCAAGGCGAAGCTTCTCTCAAAAGTTCCTGGTTCTAGGTCCAGCAGTTTGGGCTGTGCGTTGATGTGTGTGTGAGTGAGTGAGTGAGTGAGTGAGTGTGTCAGGACACTTCATTTTATATATTAAGATTTCAAGGTGAAGGAAGGGAAAATAGTAAAGATGTGCACTTGTGCCGGTGTGCTTCGGTGAGAAAATAAAAATGAATATAATGGAAGCAATACACTCAAGTGTTTATAATCGCTAAACAAAACTCCTGTTCAAAACAGCCACGCATTAAAAAAAAGAAACAAAGTGGCAAAAAAAAAAGCAAAAGAACAGGACAAACAAACATACAAATAAAAGCGATAAAACACACAAAATAAACACTTGAGAAAGACGACTAGGCCACAAGCACACCGCAC